>MJUU01026874.1:279385-296201 GCA_002080025.1 Modiolus philippinarum | reverse complement strand
ATATGTAGAAATTGAAGTCCTGAAAAAGCTCAACACTTTTGTAATTCACATTTAACCTCCATCTCAAACAGTTTTTGAAATAAAAGTAGAAATGTTAAAAAATCGTGAAAATTCAAAGAAAAAGGGGCCATAACTCCTATGTGGGTCGTCAGATTTTCTTCAAAATTACAGGAAATGTGGATCTTACTATACTGACCATTTTTGTAATTTAAACTTTGCTTCTATCTTCTACCATATTCAATATATAAGACTAAAAGTAACAAAAAAAAACCGAAAATTGTACGGAAATAGATGGGTTATCGGATATTCTTCAAAATTGCAGCGCGGGAAGATCTCATCATGCTGATCATTTTCACTCCGTCAGATTTTTGATATCTGTAACAGTTTTCGAGTAATTTGAAAAAAACGGCAATTTACCCCATGTTCTATTTTTAGTAACAGCAGCCATGATGCTTGGTCTACGGACATAAAAATCACAAACATGAAAGAGCATACCCTGGTGATGATTCAGGCCAAGTTTGGTTAGTATTGGCCCGGAAGTTTCAGAGGAGAAGGTCTTTGAATAAAAGTTAACGGATGAACGGACGGACGGACGACGAGTGATGGCAAAAGCTCACATGGCCTTTGGCTAGGTGAGCTAAAAAGCAGGAAAGCTGAAAGTGCTTAGATTTAAATAAAGTTGAAGTGAGATGGTATAGAACAACGACAGTAGGATACCAAAAGATATTTTTCTTGTTTTGTTCTCCTGAAAGATTTATTTGGTTGTTGAAATATATGGCACTACACTTTCAACAGACAAAAATCTTTCAGGAGAACAAAATAAGAACAATACCTATTGAATAGATTTTAACTTTATAAATATATTACTAATTTGTTTTTTAAAACCTTGTCATCATTCAAAACTTGTCCAAATTTCTAGACATTTGGTTCTAAAATAACAAAGATGTGACTAGAAAACCATTCGATACTACATAATAGAGTAGTATCAAAACACCATCACTACGATTGATTTGGCTTGTTTCATATTATTTTTAAAAAATATTTTCATATTGACAAAAAAAAGAATACTGGTATGATTTCTTATTTCATTAGTAACTTTTGAATAGATATACAAATAAGCCAATAAACATTTTGATAACTACCATTCTTTGATTTATATTGTAAATCATATTAATTTCAAACGTTTTTCTGACTTTTACATAGTTACACAAGGCGTTTTGCACCTTCTTAAATTATGAAGTTTTCGTGTTTTGAGTGGAATTGAGATGAAACAACAGTTGAAGAATATTTTTGCAGGATGAAACAGGAAACCTGAATACATTTTCTACCTGTTTCTATCTTTCTAACATCTTTCATACTAAGGAGAAAAAAGTATCCCTCTGCTAAATTGGTTACAACAGCTTAAACAAACAGCTGTAATAGTAGTTGATGACCTAAAAATTAATTGTCAAAATTTTTTGACAATTTGTCCACGGCAGATCTCGGAAACTACGCATCAGATCTGACATAGGAGGAAGATAGACGCATATGTCTAGTTTTTGGCTTTTCAAAATGGCACCGTGGCCATGGAAACGTCGAAAAGGCGGGAAAATTAAAAGTGCTCAAAACCGTTAAAATGGTAACATGATTTGTCAGGGCAGATCTCAAAGACCACACATCAGATTGGAATTAATCTTGAAAGACAGATACCAATGTCTAGTTGTGAAAGAAGGTCTATGGATTTTCAAAATGGTACCGTTGCCATGTAAACGGCAAAAACGCGGGGAAATTAAAAGTGCTCAAAACTGCATAAAAAAATTACAGAAATGTTGTATAGCATACAGGAAATTTGTTTTTAGTCTAAACAAATTCAAAATGGCGACCGTTGCCATGGAAACACAGCAAAAAATGTGGGGAAATTAAGTGCTCAGAATTGTATGAAAACTTACAGAAAGGTTATATAGCATGCAGAAATTTGTTTTCAATCTATAAACAGTGGCGATGGTTGCCACGAAAATGGAAAAAAAAGCAGGAAAATACAAGTGCATAGAATTGTATGAAAACTTACAGAAATGTCTACTGAAATACATGACGATTCTTTACCAAACCCATTGGGAGTTTTGAATTTGATTTTCCTTCCGTAGTGCGACAGTGTTTTAACAGCAGACTAGGCTCCTTGAGCTAGCCGGCAGTTTAGNTTTGTTTCGTTCTGATATTTATTTTTAAAGGGGCAAGAATTCAAAGTTATATTTAGATTCTAAAAGAGCTACTTTTTCATTTGTTCTAAGCGCTGATTGGCTGAATTGGTGGTTTGACACCTATAGCATACAGGAAATTTGTTTTAAGTCTAAACAAATTCAAAATGGCGACCGTTGCCATGGAAACAGCAAAAAATGTGGGGAAATTAAGTGCTCAGAATTGTATGAAAACTTACAGAAAGGTTACATAACATGCAGAAATTTGTTTTTAATCTATAAACAGTGGCGATGGTTGCCACGAAAATGGAAAAAAAGCAGGAAAATTCAAGTGCATAGAATTGTATGAAAACTTACAGAAAAATTATATAGCAAGCAAGAAATTTGTTCTCAGTCTAAAAAAAAATTCAAAGTGGTGACTATCACCATCGAAACAGCAGAAAGTAGGAAAATTGTAAGTGTTCAGAATTGAACAAAACTTTACACAAAGGTTGTATAGCATACTGAGAATTGGTTTCTAATCTCAAGCAGTTTAAATAGCGACCTTTGTCATGGGATTTGGAAAAAGCAGGAACGCTGAAAGTACTTAGATTTGAATAAAGTTGAAGTGAGATGGTATAGAACGACAGTAGAATACCGAAGGAACAAAGCACACGATTAGACAAATCAAAGTCCAGAGACGAGGTAAAAGCAAGAACACCAGAAGACAGAAGACCAAAGACACCACATGACCACAAAACACAAGAACATCACATATACCACACAAAAACTACAGAACTAACAGTGTGAACTGTCAAAAACAAGAGCGATATCAGGTGGTCCGGAAGGGCAAGCAACTGATTTATAGTCTGATTTCGGAGTTCCTTTGGTAGACTTATGTATCAGCATCCTGATACTATCATAATTTTTTTTGTCCCACATTGCATAAATGTTATGATATTTTATGCAATAAAAGTACCTTCTTGATGAGGAATAATTGACTCTAAAGTTCCAAATTATATTATGTGCTACTTTTACTAAAACAGAAAGTGTCTTTCCGGCAGATGGATTTATTGATAAATATAACTTCTCATTTTGCTCTTCTATAATACAATAAACAAATATTTATGTAAAATTTTAATATGAAATAAAATATTATAAAATTATATAAAACAAAACATAATTTTTATACTATATATGTACAATTAAACATTAAAAATTGGGCATTTGGTTTTCTTTTGTTATCACTTTATCATAAGCTCCAAACATATCAACTTTATACTATAAATTCTAAACTCATCTTGATGGTTTTTTTTATAATTATTGCCAATAATGCAACTGATGAAAATCCATAAACTTGCAATGGAGCATCAAATGATACATATTTGTTGGAAAACTGATGAATAAAAACTGGACAAAGCCCTCAGCAGCAAAAGTTTTCACTACTGTAATTCTTTCACATTGCCAGATTTTGGTCATCATTGAATGATTATCAAAATAGAGAAACAACTCTTAACTTGAACATGTACAAGCAGTAAAACTTCACATAACAAATGTTAAATCAATACTGGTAAAGTTGTAAACTAAAGTCTATTTCACTTCCTTTAGATAATGGAAATTCTCTTCTGCTGACTTTAATATTGCATATTTCGGCACTGGATTTGCATGGTTTTGTAAAAATATTATACACTTCTGGAATCACTTTTAATTTGATGATTTGCCAATACATGTTGAAAGAAAAACACTTATTAAAAATGCTCCATGCTTTTAAATGGATGATATTTTCCGCTCAAAATTATTGACAAGAAGGGACCATCCTGAATTAGGTATAGGCAGGTACCGGTATATCTTTAAGTCAGATGATAAACAAGTCTCACTTTGGCTTTTACCATGTGCTTAGACCCCCTTTTGATTTAAGAAAAAACATACCTGTAAATGATATAATTCAACAAAATACTTAAACATGTAATTGAAATATGCATGCATTAAACCCAAAAGAAATATTTGAAATAAATTGTTAATTTACTGCTAATTTGTATTCGGTGTTTACAAACAAAAATTCCGTGGATAACAATTGTTAACCCCAAACGAGCACACTTTGCTATTATTAGGTAGGTCAACTCGGGTCATCTAATTCATCAAGTGACTTGGTCGCCCTTCCAATAGAACAATCCAACACTTAGAAATTTCCATCTGTTTGAAAAAAAATTGTGAATATGCACATGACTGCAGACTTTTGTGCATGTCGTAAACGGCGAATTCAACGTTTTTTCAGTTATGTATGTTCATTCTTGATATACATACCAAATATGATAAAGATCAGTGTAAAATAAAGCTGAAACCGTGAGAATTCCATTATCTAAAGGAAGTGAAACCGATTTTAAATACATATTTGGTATAATAACTGATAATCTCAAACTTTGTGTGACACAGAAACATACAACCCCTAATTGATATGCATATAGGCCTTTACCAAAACTCATTTACATCTGCCTTGGTCCCTAACAGTGCATGCATTTCAGAGAATTCAATCAGGATAAGAAACGAATAATTAAGTGGAAAAGGAAAATATTTTTCTACCCCGACTGACTGAGGAGCTAATATTAGGAAGAAATAACAACATTTTAAAGATATAGATTACACCTTAAGATCATATTCATTACCATATTTTATCCACTAGAGATAAATTTTGAAATTTTAATAATTGCATGGCTTGCTGTGCCTTTTAAAATTTTAAAATTTAACTGTCTACACTGGATAAATATGGTAATAATTGGGATAAAGTGGTGTAATCTTTTACTCTAATGATAAATGATGAACACCCATAATTGTATTCTGAATAGATGTGGCGGGAAATAGCACAGGGCTTTATTAAACATACGTTGAATATGAAAATTTATCTAACTTGTCAGAACCGGCTTAAACTTCACATATCATTAGGACAAAAAGGACCATATAGTTTTCATTAATATTATAACATATTTATGAGCAATAATGTTGAGTGATTACGCAAGGTTGAGAGACACTAATGTTTACATCAATCAAAATCCTACATCAGTGAAATCTGCAATAAAAAATATTGATCAATTTTTTTTTTCAATAAAATTTTAATAGAATGCTCTGAAAAACAATTAAAGGAAATAACAAGAGCTGTCGCCGAATGGCAGCCAAATTTACCCCCCGCTAATTGAACCCTGGATTGTTATGGTAAGTGCAAATATAAGTTGGTGTGGACACATTACAGATGTGGACAAAATACAAGTGTGGACACAATACAAGTATGGACACAATGATATAATCTTCAAGAAAGTTCTTTTCAAAAGGATTCCAATAAAAATACTCTGTCTAAATCAGACAAATATGAAATTCACCCTTTTTTTAGCCTATCTGACATTTTACACAAAAATCATAAGCATTAGAGAAATTTCATTACAACACTTTGACAACAACTTTTCAAGAGAATGACAATGAAAAAAGTGTGTCTCTCAAACAGTTTGACTTCACAATATCTATGCTTAAAATTTTTTTTTGGAAAAAAAAGATAATTGCAGGAGATATCAACGAAAGTCAAAGTCGAATTATCTCCCCTTCCTGGTTTCAGACATAATCATATTCCTTCATGCACATCCCCATATAGTGTCCTTCCTTTGTGTAAAGTTTCTTCAAAATCCTTCAAGTGGTTTAAGAGAAGTTGCGCTTACGAGGTAACCCATACATAGGGAATCAACAAAAAGTCAAAGTCAAATTATCTCCCCTTCCTGGTTTCGGACAATAATTATATTACTTCATGCACATCTCCATATAGTGTCCTTCCTTTATGTAAAGTTTCATCAAAATCCTACGAGTGGTTTAAGAGGAGTTGTGCTTACAAGGTAACCCATACATAGGGAATCAACGAAAAGTCAAAGTCGAATTATCTCCCCTTCCTGGGTTCGGACATTTATCATATTCCTTCATGCACATCTCCATATAGTGTCCTTCCTTTGTCTTAAGTTTTATCAAAATCCTTCAAGTGGTTTAAGAGGAGTTGCGCTTACGAGAAGTGTGGACAGACGGACGGACAGACGGACGGACAGACGGACGGACAGACAGACAGACAGGGTGATTCCTATATACCCCCCCAAACTTTGTTTGCGGGGGGTATAATTACCTAATAAACTAAAAAAATACACCAAATTAAAAAGGGAGAAACAGCAACTACTATCAAAAATACACAAAAGCGTGCCGTTTCAGATTTAACACAAAACTAAAGCACTTGCAGAGTGAAAGCCCACAATTAACGGAGGTATGAACATTCGATTTGGAAGGGTAGGCATGATCTGCGACATATGTGGCACTCGTCACAAATAAATCTTTTCACCATTAAATATTTCAATTCATGGTAATGAATGACTTCCTGGATAAAAAAATGTGTTGCGATACTATTAAAAAGGCTCACTCCTGATGCTGTTTATATCAAGGATTTCTTGAAAGCTATTTTAATTGATAAAGCATTGTACACTAAATGTAACGGTAAAAAGAAATATATAGGTCAGTATGCTTTATCAGAGATACAAGTCATTAAAAATTGGGCAGGAAATGGTGTCTTTATCTAACCTAAAGAAGACATTCATAAAATAATAAACTGTGGACACAGGATATGTCTCACCCGCCCCTTGCATCACCTCAATTTGCACATTGATCTACTGCAGCAGCAATACAATAAAATATAATTCTTTAACCGTGTTTACAAGTTCCTTGGAAAAAAAATTAAGTGATGGCTCACCATCTGGGGATGGAATCGGTATGTACACCCCAAGACGCAACTGCATGTCAAATATCAAATGCCAATGACTACTGGTATAGGCTGTACATACTGTTTGCTAAAAACTTAAAGTGATCATTCATGCTTGAATAAAGGGCCAGGGCCACCATCTGGGCCTGGAATCAGTATGTACTCCCCAAGACGCAACTGCATGTGAAATATCAGGGCCATAATCTAATTAGGGATTTGAGTTGTACCCATGATAATGCAACTGCATATCAAATACTATGGACCTACAACTGACATAAGCTTGTTAATTCACAATATTTTGCGATTGTTGACGCCGCCACCATCGGAAATGCTATCCCCAAGTCTCGCTTCCGTGACTTTTTCATTGCTGGCGAGACAAAGTCAGGGTAAGTTTGCAAAATTGTTTACTATTAAGCCGTTGAACTGAAGAAAATCAGAAGAATTATGAAATCTGACACAAGTTCAAAAATGTGATGAGTGAGCCACCTTAATGCAGTTATTTTATTAAGTTGGCTGAAGAAATACTATTAACAGGAAAAGCTAACTAATCTGCTGAAGAGTTGACAAAATATGAACTACAAATGGGTTAAACAGTCAACATAGCATTGGAAAACCTGTCAAAAGACTTTTCTAGCCATAATATCATGGTGTTTTTTTAAAACAACACTGAAATATGTTGCAAAATAGTATTATGAAGACTGTATGGTAACCCCTAGATGCTTTGTTTTGGGTTGTTAAAACCTGGAGATGGGATATTGTCTCCTTGACATTTACCCCATTTCCTTTCTTTTTCACAATCTACCTTTCATAAAAATCTAATTCAAATGAAATTAATGATGTACATGTATGCTCAAATAATTCTATTATAAAATACATGTATACACATAACATCAATATTGCACTGTATATTACAAAAAATATTTCACAACACAAACTGCTGAACTTCAGGATTTTTTCTTTTGAAAGAAGAAAAAAGGCACATGTACTACATGTAGGTCACAGTGACCTATATATAATGTTGATTATTATACAATTTGTCAAAATGAGTTATAAAATATAGACTACATTAAAAACATATTTGTGACATTTTTTGCTACAATCTTTTTTTTTTCTTATGCTTTACACTGTACAGTGATAAATGTCATTCAGAACTATTTTGGGATTATTTTTTGTTCCCTCAGTACAGGAATTTGATTAATACAGGTTCAGATTATATAGATTTTCATACAAAAAGACCTAGCAACATGATAAGATAGGTTTCTGGTTAAATCAGGATTTGTTCCTACGGGTTTCTGGTTTATCCAAGATGCAGTTCAGTCTGGTTTCAATCCATTAAAAACAGAATTTCAGCAGCATTGTATTACTTCAAATGAACCAACATCATTGTAGTAATAACAATTTTGCTGTGTCATATACTACAAAGTTTTTTTTAGAAAAAAAGGCTTAAACACAAACCTTCATCTTTACAATGAAGAAATAAAATCCTTACAAGGTTTACATAATGACATTACACATTACCATATGGTTGTAGGTATGGAATATCCTAGACACCAAGAGTAATAAGGAAGACTTTAAACATAACTCAATAAGTAATATTTGGCGAAATCACTCGTAAATACAATATAGGTCAATGTTTCCACATATATGTTTACTATGTAGTACCATCCCACAAAGGAAACCTAAAATTAAAACAACATGAAAACAGAAAACTGAAGAAAACCACTCCAGTGTAGAAAATATGCAAGGCCTGAATTGGGGTGTCTTGTGTAGCACCATATAATGATTTCATTCTTTTTTCTGAGGTAGAGTGGATCAGTTTTATATCTGAAATGCTGGGCAATCTGAATTTAAGCTGGGATTCAGAACTTTTTATATCAAAAATGGTAAGAATTTTGAAATTGTGTTTTTGCAGTCAGTTGATTGGATTTAAAGTGTTTCTTAATTATATCCAAAACAAATTTGAGTACTGAAGTCAGATGGTTGGATTAAGAAGTGGTGTTATATCTAAATGCAGACCCATTTGAAATGGTGTTATTGAAGTCATATAGAAGGAAATCAGAATTCTTTGATGTATGATGCTGAAACATGGAGTTATGAAGTCAATTGGTGGGACTCTGAAATAGTTTATAGATAAGATTATTAGCAATCTGATATTGACTGACTTAACTCTGGCATTCTATATCAATTTATTAGTGTTAGTTGTCTATTAAAAAACTAAATCCATTAAAATTGATTAATAAGAAATAAAATAAATTAATACTTCATATATCCCCTGATTGCCTTTTTGAGAAAAATAATAAATTAAAAAAATAAATAAAAATAAAAATCTTTTTATGTCTCTCTCTATTACATAATAAATAGATTTGTATGATTTTGATTTTTCTAACTTCATCACCATGGCAATAAATGTAATTTATATATATAACTGGATACTCTATCTTAAATACATGTTCATAATAGAGGCATCAAACAAAAGTTATTTTTTACAACTCACACATGCAATACTTTTCATTTTATAGTACATTGTACATTTTTGTTTTATGTGCATAGTATTGATCTTGTTATTTGGGTACATTCATAAAAAAAACAATGTACAGCAGATACAAGAATTTCAATTTGTCGTACTCTGCACAAAGCCATTTTTTAAATTTTTGTAAATTGTAAAATGTCCGCCTCCTTCAGGACCCTCAATAGCTTAAAACAATTACAAACTGATTTCACCATATGGACACATTATATAATATAACACATAAAACACATGAATGTCAAATTCATTATTCATATATACAATCCATAAAATTGTTGATTTTTGGACATTCACAATAATAGTTTGCTATTTTTATTACACACACTATTATTATTCCACAAAGAAATTAGAATAAATGAAATATAATAATTTTGAACAACATGTAAAAAAATAAATATGCAATTACCAATATTATAATTATCTCATCAGTTGTACAGACAATTAAGGAAGCAGATTTGATCAAGTACCAGATCTAACCATGGTACTGTTTTCTTTAAGAAATGTTCTTTTATAAACCATTCTATCATGACTGAACTTGGAAAAAATATATTCTCCTTGAGAAATATTAAAAAATATACATCTCTCTGGATGCATTTATATAATGTGGTATCAAAGTGCTAAAGTAGAGAACTGATTTATTGGAAAATTTACTCTATTGTCAATACAATCTAATTAAAATTATATCTACAAATTGTTCCTTTCACTCACTGCATGGTAAATCTAAAAACATCCAAGTCTACTTTCTGTTCTGATGACCTTTTCTAAATCCTTGGGTTTATCATAAGTCCAATGCTTCCAAAATCCTGGAAGCTGCAATCTGATTGGTTGATTTGAAAGTTCATCAGCACAGAAAGTAGAATGGGGTGTTGTTAGATCTACCATGCAGTGAATGTAAGGAACAATTTGTACATCTAAATTTAATTAGATTGTTGTCAATATGATTGAAGATTTGCTCTTTTTCAATGGCACCCTTTTATATCTGTGTATTGCAAAGAGACATACTATTACCAAACTGAAAAAAAGTTTCCTGGTAATTGCCAGAAATGACAATATGCGTACAATGGATTTATAAACAGTCAACTAGTACTACCCGCACTTAGCATATGATGAAATGAGAGATGAATTATGCATACTACATAAATATTATCATAATAATGCAAGCTACATTTCTCTGAAGGCTGTCTATGGAATGGATTTCATTGCTAGCAAAAGTTTTGGTCTATTATGAATGAGTAAGCGTTCCATTCCCATGATGTCCACCACTACTAGAGTTTTTGTCCCATGGTTTTACTGTAACTAAAAAAAAGAATACAGATATTAATTTTCTATGTAAAAACTGACAATCAAAGCAATGGATGGTTTTTATCAGGTAACAGGTAACTTCCAAATCACTGTTTGCTCTTGATTAAGGTTTTATACCAGAACCCTGAAATAATTCTTGTTTGAATGTTTTATCTCATGCACTAAATGGGCTATGGAAATATTTTCCAATAAATAGATGTACAAATCATTATGTGTTTAACGGTTTACTAAGAAACATATCTGGGAAGAGAAGTAATAATGAACCAGGGTTGAAAAGTTGTGATATTCAATAAACTATCTACAGTGCACCCTCATTATATCGAGAAAGTCTTGGCGATAAGTGAGGGTGGTGATATATCAAGGATAGAAACTATGCAATTTTTTAAAAAATGTACCTTGAAAATGGTTGGCGATAAGTTGAGGGACTGCAGTTACAGAGGGGTGATATAACCAGGGAGCACTGTACTTGTATTTCCAACTGTCAGCAGGTTAAGCAAGACAACAATAAGAGAAAATTCCTATCACATACATAACTTTGTTTTACAAATGTACATAGAACCTGGGACTAATATAACAGGGATTTGAAACATTCACATTTCTTCCAATTTACCTGTAAATCGTCACATTTTTTAGCATTTCTCTGTGGAAACATAGGACATTTTTAGTAAAAGTGTACAATTTACAGCTTCATTTTTCTACCAATTTTAATACAAAATACGTCATTGTATAGAAAAAAAGATTGCTCCAAATCATAATATAATTTTTGTAAAATAAATTTATTCCAAAGTACACAAATTTTGCTCTAAAACTTGGATAATTTTGGCTTTTTTAGAAATATACCACGAAAATTTTACAATTCATGATGTTTTTTAGTACACTTTCTATTTTCCCAAAATATTTATTGCTGCAAAATTTATATGATTGAAAAGATGAAACTTTGATGCAAATCATGATATATTTTTCTTTAAATTTAGTTTTAAAATACACAGGGAAATGTTTAGTGTTTGAACTCAAAAATTTATTTCTAAAAATTGCATGACCTCGGTCACATCAGTCAAAATTTATCAGCACTGTAAAAATCTTTCCTGCATAAATTATAAATAGCTATGAAGCCAATACAAAGAGCTTTATCCTGGTAAAATTTCGTAATAGTAGGATGGAATTTAAGATATAAACTAGTGAGTTAAAGTTAGCCAATTTTCTTGATTTTTATTGTTCTGACGCTCATTAATCATCGATAACTGTCATTTGTTTATTGGATGGTTTCTCGATAATTTTACGATCTCTTTACACAAGAAAACCACCCCTCATGCATTTATTACCCATTTTAAATTAAGATTTCATTGTTGTGTGAATGAAAATTTAATGTTGTCAATGTGTGATAAATCAGCTTTTCGGCAATTTTTTTGTTGAGAAAATCAAAAGTTTACAGCCGAAAATCATAGCCTGGGCACAGCTTTTTATTCGATCAAACTGGTTTATTTAATAGTTTCAAATCCCTGTTATATTTGTCCCAGACAAAACCAGTTATATCTGACATAGTGTAAGGCCACAAAAAGATATTCAATTACAAAGAAGTCAAAATACTCAGGTTACAAAGCTCCAAGATATCTTCCAGGTAAACAAAATATGTCCAGTTTGATTACATATCAGAAATCTTTGATGTTTGATAAAACATGTTCCATTTCAAAAATTTGCAATATGAAAACTTCCTATCTTGAGATGTTTCGGTTGTTTAATTTAAATAATGCAACCATCTTGCATATCTGATGCAAATTGGAATGCACCATTATTATGTTGCAGAAATGATTTTGAATTGTTTATTTGTAATAAATAAAATATGCAACATTTATTTCCCAAGTGTGCTAAATATGTTACATTTGAAAAGCTCTTATTTCATTAATGGGAGATAATTATATAGACATACCGGTAATAAGGGATTAATGACACTTTTCTGTTTCTTGAAAAATATGATCAATGGCCTCTTTTTTTTATTTGATGTTTTTCCACAGTGATTTCTTTAACTAACAGCACATTTTCACCATAATTTATCATTTAATTCATATAAAAAATTCTAAAATTGCATTTTCTCCCTATATAAACCATATTAAAAAGGTCAAAATCTTTTTGGAGGACAAGTTCGGTGACCTATTCATTATTTACAAAAGTTTTGAAGTGCATTTCATAAACTTAAAATTGAAATCACAGAAAAATAAATAGAAAAATCAAATGTTTTTTCAGTTACATGAACTACCTTAGATGTAGGAGCAGTTGAGCTGACAAATCATAAGTGGTCATATGGACAAACTGACAGGGAAAACGAACAGGGGTGGCAGTGACTTTACATTGCATTTAATATTTCTGTCATTAATAAATACTGATACTTACATAAAATAATAAGAACAACTGTAACTATAATAGCTGTTATCACTAGAATTAGAATGCATGTCATTTTAATATTCTGGCAGCACATCTTTCGTCGTAAATCTCTCGATCGGGTTTTGAACTGGATGGCACTAGCTGTTAAATCCTCTATAAAGTAAAAATGTAAATGAAATGTTTATCAGAAGAACACAAATAAGTAACAATTTATTGTTTCTGTAATTGAATAATTCCCAAGTAAAAGGCAGAGTCATGATAGTGTCGATCAAAAAATAAAAAGTTGTTTTTTTTATAGTAAAGGAAATGTAACAAAACCAAAATTTTACAGGAAAAGGACAATACATTTTTGTAACTCTATGGCAGGTAATTAGATTTTCTTCAAAATTTCAGGGTATGTACATGTAGATTTTACAGAAAAAGGGCAATACAAAAATGTAACTCCAAGACAGGTAATTAGATTTTCTTCAAAATTTTATAGATCTTGTTTGATCAGTTTAAGGTGTGTAAAAGGAGTCCCCTTCACAAAATCCTGTCAATATTTCTCCACTTTCCTGTTTCACAGATCAGAAAATATTTAATGTAAACATATCTATTAGCTAAATCAATTTTCAATTATACAAAGATAAATACACAAATTAAGCCAATGACAATTTAGCAGTTAGGATAGGGAAACAAGGACCAAGTCCTTATATTACTCCTTCTCCTTTATATTTCAAATATTTCAAAAAGACTCTTATCGATTTCAAAAGCAGTTTTGGCTTCATCATGTTCATACTGGGCACCCTTTCCCATTTTCAATTGCATTATTTTGCCATGACATGATTCTAGCATTCCTCTTGCTTAAAAATGGCACATCCCACTTCTTGCAAATACCCCCCATTTATTCTCTGGACTAATCAAACAAAATTTATAACTGCATAGATCTACATTGGTGATGATTATGGCAAATTTTTTTATACTGACCCAGTAGTTTTAGAGGAAAGTTACAAATTTCAATCATACCTGATCTCTCCTGTAAATCTTCAAGTTTATCTCCACGCTCCAAAACTTTTTCCACATTATTTTTTAAGAGATGTGTAACCTCATTAACTTCTCCTTCTAACCGATCCATATGATCTGTTCCTCTGTTGATGGACCTGCAATTAAAATGAAAATAGTTATTTTGTATTACATGATAACTGCCATATATTGGTTAGAACTTGATTTTTCAAGGGATTTAACTTCAGAACAGCTTTGAACTCGAATATGGTAATGACATGGCTTGGGTTGAATGGATGGACAGAAAGATACATAAATGAGTGTACCACAGTATTATCCTACCACTTTGTGTGGCAGAGTATAAAGATATGTCAAATTACATTCATTTCTTCAGAGCTGAATACTATTTCTGATATGTCCATGTTTCAATGATATCCTTGGCTTATTGCTAAGTACTGTGGAAGTACTATTGTTCATGGGATTCCATTTTCCGTGGATTTTGTAGTTGGCTAAAACAATGAAATTAAGTTCCCAACAAAATGCATTTTTCCCTAGAGTTTTAATGCTTTAAATTCAAAACCACGAAATAAAGTACCAATTAAATATTGATATTAATGAAGACCAGGAAAACTGGGCCTTTAATATTCTAATATAACCCTGAGTGTTATCAAGGGGGTAAATTTACGACGACTCTTCCAGCAGTCACATCAACATGAAAATAAGGATTTTCACACAAAGTTTTCAGATTTCAAGAGAATTTTGTTCATCTCTGCGTTCCTGGCACTCAATGAAGTACTTGAATGCTGAGTCGAAGTATTTTCACGCTCCAAACATGTTCTCAAAATACTGATACTTTTCATTTTCTCTACATCGAAAGATTCAAACACTGATTTTTATTGGCTAAATTCCTCAACATTATACGCTCATGATGACCATCTTTCTATAAGCAAAGTGGCCACTAGTGTGAATGCTGTTACTGTCAATGAATGGTATACATTTATTATCTTCTTTCATCTATTTTCTAAATTAATAGGAAAAAGTCTGAATATTTTGGGACAATCAGTGGTGTTGAAACATTTTGACCTCTAGTCAGACAAGAGTTTGTCAGACCTAACAGATTTGTCAGACTCACTTTTATGTTGCTTTATATTGCATGTATCATTTATGTTTAATCTTATAAACTGGCAGAAAACTTGTATAACTTTTAGATTCATACACATATGTATTAATTTCTTCTTCTCATTTTAAACCATTTCTTTCTCTTTTTTATCAGAAACTTGGCCAGAATTTACATTGTATGCAACAGTTTGTCTGATTGTTTCAACCCTCTGGTAGGCGACCATTATTTCCCATTGATTATGATTTTGGGTATACATCTTGATGTCTTCTACATATATCTTTGATTATAATGTCCTTTACAATATTATTATAGAGGAGATGCACTTTAATATTATTATAGAGGAGATGCACTTTAATATTATTATAGAGGAGATGCACTTCAATATTATTATAGAGGAGATGCACTTAAAGAATTCAAACAGGCTACAGATAGAGGTATCAATGCTAACAACTTATCTACCTGGTAGGTCTCCTTACACTTTGAAAGTACTACTGTTCGTGAGGTTCCAATTTTCGTTGATTTTGTGGTTCACCTAAATAATGAAATTAAGTTCCCGGCAAAATGCACATTTTTTCTAGGTTTTAATGCATATAATTTGAAACCAGGAATTTAAGAACCCTCGAAAAAGTGATATTTTTATAAAAACCACCAAAATTGATGTCCATGAATTAAAGTTCTTCCACAGTAATTTATAAGCACTATTTTTGAGGGATATCTGCATATACTGTAAACCGGAAAATTTTCTCGGCTGTTTTATTTTCGTCGTAACAAGTAAATTAAAAAAAAAAAAGCCATAAAATTACATATGTATTTTGATGCAAATGGGTGATTGAGTATCTGGACCGGCAAATTAAAGACTGTGTAAACTAAAATTCATTGCAAAAACTGCGAAAAAAATGGTCCCAAAATTTTTCTGTTTACAGTAATGAAAACATGAGTTTGAAAAAAATTTTGCAAGACTACAAAGGAAAGTTACAAAACTCTCCTCTAATTCAAGAGATTAAAAGTATTAGAATCATTAGAAAGTATTTCCTCATATTTCCAAGAGGTCTGTCTATATTTCCCGGATTTAGTTGCTAGAGGAAGAAGCATGCTTAAGCTTCAGCATATACAAATTATTTTATCTTAAGCCTGATTCTTTGTACATGTATGTATCTACCAAGCTTATAATTTATTTATAAGTCAAGAGGCAAAATGAAGATGAAAGTTCTCAACAAAAGTTTTCCAATTTCACATGTTTAATTTCCAAATAATCATGAAAATGCTTATTTCAGAATCCATGATACCAAATCTGTTTCTTCAATTATCTTTTTACTGAGTTGATTCTATGTTGATATGTTGCTACTACTGCATTGCTTTGTTATTTTTGTTGGATCTATATTGGCTTCTTTTTGGATTTTTGAATTTCAACCCCCTCCCCTCACCTGAACTTTAGCTATTCAAAACTGTACATAATGTATTCATGTATTGATTTGAGGCCCTGCAAGAGATAACTATATATCACATACAAATATATTAGGCCCTATCAAATTAATTTTTATTATTAGATTCTCATCCACCTTTAACAAATAAAGGGCTAC
>MJUU01026874.1:257490-271161 GCA_002080025.1 Modiolus philippinarum | reverse complement strand
GGGAAAATGTCGATAAAAGTTAACAAAGTCACAGGCAACGTATTCGCAATAACATCGGTTTATCTATAGGTTAGATATAATCTCATACCTGCCAAAGTTTGCAGTTTTACCATTTTGTGAACTACGTTCTTGAAACAGTTGGAATAATCTGTGCGTGAACAAGTGCACACGGATTGTTTATTAATATAAATACTGCCAGTGAAAGGGAGAGAATCTGAGTTCTAAAAATAAATGTAGTTGTAAAAGGAAATTTCTTTCGGGTGTAATATCTAGCTGATACCACATGCTGATCATGGGTTATTAAATTTAAAGTTTCAAGATTGCTTGAAATAAAAATTTTGTAATAAGGGAGAGTCCTATCCACGGGGGGTCACTTCGGGTGGAATTAGGTACAGGCCTGCCGCTGGCATTTTGAAAATACCACCCTTTCATATAGTTCCCCAAACAAAATATTGACCCATTCATATAGTAAATTGCAAAAATAAGCAACCCACTGTATAGTAAATATGTGTAATTTGAGTAAGAAAACAATTAATTTCACAAAAGGATTGTTCTTAAACATTAAATAATGATAAAACTTGATTAATTACAGCAACCAGTAGAGATTCTGGTCATTGGGGGTTAATTTACGACCCATTTATATATATGATGTCAAAAATTACTAACCATTCATATAGTTGACAACTGCAAAAAACAGGGCCATTCCAGGGGCACGTCTGTATATACCTCTATATAGGAAGTGACCCTTCAATGTTCGTTAGCAGGACATACGCTAAAACTTTAAATATTTTTAGAGGTTTAAATTAAGTTGTAACCGCATTTTGTTCTGTAAACTGTTTAAATCCATAGTCTGGACCAGAATATTTTTGGAGCGAAACAAGTGAAAACCTCATGTTTCACATGTTGGAAAATTTACGCGGCAATACAAATAAATTTACTTTTTTAAACGTTTTGGCACCTGACAGTTATCAAATTATATAATTATTACTTCTTAAAATGTATTTTCAAGAAAATGATTTGTCATAAAAAGCTAGGATGTTCTCGTCCGTGCGAGACCTACAAAGGTAGTCAAGGACGTTAAAAACCTCCCAGTCAGATGTTGAAATTTCTACAACCGTAACAAATATTGACTTGCAACTTGTCAATAATTTAATTTTGACATCGGACAGGTAATTAACAATTTTAAGTTTTATTGCTCTCAACAGCAATAAAACTCACGGTGTTGAGATTAGAGTTTGGGAGGGATTTTGGAGATTAATCTGAAATTAACTGTGTCACACTGTGTTACACTGAAATCCGTGAAAAGAGAGAGAGAATCAGTTCGCATTGAGCTAACTGTATTAAGGGATGGTGGCCGACCATTTAACTTGGGAAAAGGGGGCTATTGTTTTTTCCCCCAAAATATTTTGAAGCTGATGTTATATGAACAATTTTTTGGCAGTAAAAATGATAAAGAAGAAGCCCCGTCCACAAATGTCACCAAATTTCCAGTTCACCATACGATGCAAAATAGTCATGTTTATTACGGCCATCTACATAAAAATGGTCCTGTAAAATCTAAAATTCTATCAAGGACATCTCATTTGAACTGACAGTGTAGTATCCCATCGAAACACGTTTATTCACTTTTGCCAAAATGTAAATTTATACGGTGTGTACAAGTGTATTGATACATTCAGGAAAATGTCAATAAACAGTCAGGGGAATCACAGAAACAAGTGACTAGGTAATCACTTATATAAGTGATTTTAGAGCTTTTCTTATGGAAATCCTAAACAACCATAAAATGGCAAACTGATAAATTGCCTTGCTTTGAAAACTCATTTAAACTTTTTCTTATTATAGTCAAGTACATGTAAGCTATGAAATATGCAAAACTAGGAGGCCATTTGACAAGATATTGAGAAAAATTAAGATTTTTGGCATTATTTGACATTTTTTTGGTCATTTTGAAAGTCAATTTTCTATGTGAAAATGAATTTTCCTGATGCCCATGATAATTACATACCTGTCAACCTCCAATAACCCAAAATCTGGTCATGACCTGCATTGGATAGTAAAAAATCTGGTCATAACGCGTGACGAACTTTTTTCATCCCAATTATTCTATTATAAATTNGCGACAAACTTTTTTCAACCTAATCATTTACTTATCAAGCAATTTATTTACATACTTTAATCCTCACCTACTATCTACTTATAAACAGCAGACATGATAATTAAATTTCATGTCTATTTAATACCTTTGGCTTTGTTTCACCTTTTCTGATTAAGATTTTTTACTTGGACCAAAACTGGGCATGATGTGTCAATTTTAAAATCTGACCTAAAATCATTGTAGATCATTGTAACTTTCAGAAAAGTTCACCGTCTGAATTACATCACCAGGTCGCTTGATTTCACCCAATGCCCCAATCAAACTTTTATTTCCACCGCGAACGTTAACACTTGTAAAGCTTTTCCGTTTTGTGGGGTTGTTGACAACGGCAACATTTTGCTGGTCCACAAATTGGTCTTTTCCATTGAGTTGAAGAAATTCCCAGTACACTCAATGCGTGTAGTTATCTTAAAAACGGCTCATCAGACTCCGTTACAGCTTAATTATAGCAATAAGAGACAGTATTCCAAACCGATAGAGAGTAAAAAACACAACCGGAAATGTAAATACGAACATTAATACACAAAATGTTACACGAAATCAAATCCGGGTGAACACGGGTGACGACTTCGAATCTCGGGTTATTTAACAACCCGATCGGGTTTAATACATTTCATCGGGTGACAGGTGAAAATATCGGGTCTGACCCGCAGAAATCGGTTGAGTTGACAGGTATGTAATTATTTTGGAAACTTGGATGTTTCAGCTTTAAGTTACATCAATAAAAAAGTACTGTTCTCGGACAAAAAACAACTGTTCTTTGGGCCCGAAAAAAGCTGGTGTTCAGCTGTATGATCACTTATATAAGTGACTATTTAGATAAAAATTGATGAAATCACTTACAGAAGTGACAACCAGTAAATTAGTCCCTGTAGTCATCCGGCTTCATTTATGGAAAACAAAATTACCAAAGATACTATCAAATCAATGTCCATCTTTAAAACATGAACACTCTTTGTCAAGCCACTAGAAAACCCAAGTCATTTCTGCAAGTGCTTACCTTATCACTTGTATAGGTGATTATAAGGAAAAATCAAGAGAGACAACCCTTACTTTTCATAATTTATCAAGATTTAGTCACTGCTAAAGGTGACTGAATGATCACTTGTTTTAGTGGTTCCCCTGACTGATAAAAGTAAACAAAGTCACGGACAAGGTATTCGCTATAACATCGGTTTATTTATAGATTAGATGTAATCTCATACCTGCCAAAGTTTGCAGTTTAACTATTTTGTGACCTCTACGTTCTTGAAACAGTTGGAATATTCTGTGCGTGAACAAGTACACACGGATTGTTTACTGCCAGTGAAAGGGAGACAATCTGAGTTCTAAAAATAAATGTAGTTGTCAATGGAATTTTTTTGGGGGTTTAATATTTACAATGTAGCTGATACCACACGCTGAACATGGTTTATTAAATTTAAAGTTTCAAGATTGCTTGAAATAAAAATTTCGTAATAAGGGAGAATCCTATCCAGAGACAAACAGATGACTATCATTGATAGTCTTTTTTATGCAGCATGTTGCTGAGCAAGGTCGTCGTTTTCGATGTTTGCCTCCGGCGTTGGAAAATTTGTTTACAAATATTAAGGGATGATGGCTGACCATTTAACTTGGAAAAAGGGGGGCTATGGTTTTTTCCCAAAAAATATTTTGAAGCTGATGTTATATGAAAAAATATTTTGGCAGTAAAAATGATGAAAAAAAATTCTTGAGGAGGCTTTCTGCCCCCAAAAATAAATGCTAATGTTGAAGAAAAAATATTTTAATCATACAAGGAAAAAATAAATGCACTTCACACAAAAAAATTCTATCCATAACCTCCTCCCTTTCAGAGTAAACATAGAGATACCTTGTGCAAGTGCCAAAATTGACACTTCCCAAAATTATCCCTTTTGTGTCTCTTAATAATAATGATTACTCTTGTAGTATCATGAGTATTTTTGGAAAAAGGAGATCTAGGCATATTTGGGAAGGAACAAAGCCACAAACTAGTCATTTGGTAAACCAATTTGTGAAGTATATATGTTATTTTGAACAGTTGCATGAGTTTTATGATTTCTACATATCTTATTTAGATAAAAGAAAAAAAAACTGTGTGTGTAAAACTATGCAAAGATGTTTCCTAGGTGAAGATCCTCAGTGCTCAATAAGTTGACATAACTATCTTTTTAAGCTTAAATATATGTTGGAAAATCTTAAAAGTTTTTTCTTTTTCTCACCAATTTTTTTTACAGCTTCTGCACCACCATCCTATTAAATATGTTCCCCTTGTCCTGCTTGACATGAACTGCTTATTTTTATGGCCCTGTTCAATATGACATGATCATACATAGCCATGTGAATGATTTGAAACTTTGTAAACGAATTACATCAATGCTATTTATTTATGACAGAGGACTATTATATATATATTGATGAAACATTTATTTTCTAGGTTCACAAGATCATTGGATTCTCTCCGTTACTACTGCAAGTGGTAATGACAGAACAGCTAGAAATGCCAGTTAGACAAGCAGGTAATATATGTCTATTTCTAAAGAGAGCATTACTGAAACCATCATACATGATTGTGTAGTGTTTGTTGAATTTAGGATGTCTTGCCACTTTGGTATTATGAGAAATTCACTTGTATGGGACAGTTAAATGATTGGTTATTCCCATGTTTATTAAAGAAAATGCATGCTTAACATATTTTCTATTGTTTTAGAAATGATCCTGAATTAAGTGAAAGTAATGCGATGAAAAAAAAAAGATATTAAGCATTAAAAAATCTTTTAAACATGTCAGGTGCCATATATCTTAAGAATGTAATAAACCAGTCCTGGCAGGAGAAAGAAGTAGAGAATCCTGGTGACCCAGTACCATTCAGTGTGCATGAACAAGATCGACAGCAAATCAGAGACAACATCATAGAGGCAATTATACATGCTACTGGACCTATAAGGTAAACATTATCTGATAATTGTTGTTTGTAATGTAATGCATTTGAGTTAATTTAAATTTGCATCTTACACTGTTTTCCATACCAAATTTTTTTGGCAAACTATTCTAAAAATGATAATGTTGCCAAATTCAGTAGTAACATTCAACTTGCTCTTGTAAAGCTGTAATATCATTGATTTGAAAAACAAGTGAAAAGGGATAGGCATTATATGATTACAACTATACTGTAGATGGATTGCTATCTACTTTTTAATTGATATACTTTCTTGTTATTTGTAAATTATTAAATGGCCTTTAGCATGGTTGTAACTCGGCCTGGTAGAGCACCAGATAAACAATAAACAAATCAGCTGGGTTCTTGATGTATTTTATTCGACATGAGGATAATAATAGTCAATGCCCTGTAAAATACAAATGCCATATTTTAAATATAAATAACAATCATAGCAAAACAGTCCTATTCTGCTATATGGCATTTAATCAATCAATTAATTAAATAAACGATATGTAAACTTATCAGATTACAATATATAAGATAAATAACTATGTTCTGATATGGTCATCAATATTTAATCTTGATGAAGAAAGCAATAAGTAAACCTGTTTAATGACCATTGTTTCAAGATGATTACAGCAATCATGTGAATTTACGGTTATCTGATTTTGACATGTTTCGTATCAAAAATATGAAAAATACATTGTTAAACAAAGACTATGCAAATAAGCTAGCAACATATAAAGCAAAGCATAAAGCAACAAATAAAGCAGCTAAAAACAAAGCAATAAGCTAAGCCAACAAAAATACACTTAGCTTACCTCGCATATCGTGCAAGTGGCACACTGCTATTTACAATATCATTTAGTCAACTGGAAATCTACATCTTGACAATATCTGACCACCTGCATAACAAAATGGTTAATTATAACGCTTTGTTATAAATAGATATTGAATAACATTATTAAACGTATGATAAAAATATTATAAGATTTACTTATTGGAAATCTAATTTACTCCATTTATTTACATTTGAAATATGTTTACAACATTCATACGACAAACTCGATTACTCCATTCATTCATGTACATTTATCGATCGTATTTAAATACCTATTTAATCATTCTACGGATTATGTGGTTTTATTGTGTATTAAATGTTTTAGACGTTTTTAAAACAGATTATAACAAATATTTACATCGAAATCTGTTTATCTGGTTCTCTGTACATTTACTCAACGTATTTAGTTAATGTAATTTTAACTACGGTCATGTTTAAATCTCATGCAAACTCATTTACTCCGATCTTTCAAACTGCATAAAATATTAAATATCTGGACCATTATTATTTGTGGAAATTGTTATTTAGTAACTAGAAAAGAAACTGACCTGAGATAGAAATAAGTTTACTCCAAGAATGTAATATAGTATCACAAAATACTGGGACGAACAAAAACACCTTCGTCTCCTTCCAAATTCAATTGTGGTCTGACAAAGAAAGGTCAGAAGAAAAAGAAATAAAACCGCCAAAGGAAATTACCCAATGAAATTGCAGAAAAGACTTGCGGTTTAACCACCCGTTAAACGGAAAATACCGAACCGAACATAAGAATTCAAAATTCAAAGATCGTCACTGTCATATGGTCCAAGTCGGGAAATGTCATATACAAATATAAAATTATAAATAACTATCATATATTACTAATTACTATCAGTAATTAATCAGAAATAGCTAATCTGAAATATTAAAAATATAATTAACATTATTTCAAAATATGTACAACCCCCCCTAAACTGCAGGCTATCACATGGTCATAAGCTACAAGTTCATGTACAATTATAAAACGTCCAAAATTGTCATTAAAGACTGTACAAATTTACATGTAAAGTACATTTAGGCACGTTAGGTTTTCAAACAAATGTAGCTGTTTACAAGAATTTCAGTCTGAAAATAGTCATAAAATGAAAACGGGTGAAGAACAAATGGTCAGGGATATGGTAAAATAATTATGACAAATGCAAGTGATTTTTTTTTTTTCAATTCTTGATTTTTAACAAAGTACTATAGTGAAGACAAGAAATGACTTTTCGAAGGTAATTTGGAATTTTCTGATTGTCATTTTCAGATCTCAGTTGTGTGTAATAGTGAGTCATATAATTAAATGTGATTATCCAGGACGTTGGTCAGTGTTACCAGAGAAAATAGCTTCCTTCATACAGTCAGACAATACTATGCAGTGGATGGGGGCACTGATGTCTCTGTATCAAATGGTCAAAGTTTACGAGTAGGTTATAGTGTTTATACTTTTGTTATCATAACACACTCAGTAGAGTGGGCGTGAATTATATGTAATGATATTTCACATAGTGTTAGCATTGAGAGTTCATTTACATATTAGCTCCACCCAACCAGCTCAAGTAATTTACATGTATGTAAAGTGTAAAAATGTTCTGTATTGAAAGAAAGAAAGGATATGGAGTAAGAGTGTAAGAAACATGTTCCTTGGACAGGAAACTACAAAAATAACTCATTTCATTTTTCTTCAACCATGAGCAGATGTGCAGATATGTACATGTGTAGCAAGTTGTGAAGGACAACACTTAGCTTTGAGCAGGACTTATTACTAGATGCCAATTAAAACTAAACCTATGTGTAATGAGGCAAAGTTGTCAACAACAGTGGACAGCCAAAACAATTAGAAAGCAAGATAATTACAAGAAGATAATTCAGCAAATACAACATACATGTGCTGCAAAAATGGTCACAGGGAACTACTCGATCTGGATGTACAAAAATTTTGCAAGTCAATGGTACATCAATATAATAATATAATATCTAAGGCTGAAGGAAGAAAATTGTACTTTTGATGGTATTTATGATTTGGTAATTGTTTTTTTTTTTATATATAGATACAAAAGACCAGATGAAAGAAAGATATTAGATGATGCAATGGGAGCGATGTTACCTTTACTATATCAAAGAATAACATTTATGATGCAGGACCAGTCAGAAGCCTCAGTGTTGTTACAGAAACAGGTGTTAAAGATATTTTATGCATTCATTCAGGTGAGCATTAGCATTGAAAGGAGTAAGTAGTTAATGTAGAAGAGATATAGTTTCCATAACGAGAACTAGTTGATTATGAAATTTCTCATATCGAGTTAAATAAATTTTGCAAATGTTTGAAAGCGAGGCTTGCCGAGCGTTTAAACATTTCAAAATTTATTTAAAGAGATATGAGAAATTTCATAATTAACGTGTTTAAGTTGTGGAAACTGTTTCTCTAATGACTGGATGAAAAACACCGAGGATTGTGTTCCGAAAAATTTGGCGGGAAATTTCACGAAACTTGTTCTCCTTTCTAGAGAGGAGAACAAATGTTTCCACACCGTTCAGGAAATGTGAAAACTGGATAGAAATTAGAGAAATGAATTTCCTAACTTTAAAATTCAACACTCCTCAGATGATTGTTGAACACCCTGAAGCTGTATTTGGTCATCATTGTATGTGTCTTACCGACTTTTTACATCCTCGTCTCTCCTTCTTCAGTCTGGGTTACACTTATAAGTCAGATCCTTTCTCTTGAAATGCATTTAAGCTCCCAAATTTCTTGACTTATAATAGAGTATCATATGGTATTCTTTCGGTCACAAGCTATCAGTGAAATATCATGTAGCCGGCCTACATTTCTGGTGAATTCTGCCTATAGTTGGAAAGAAAAATTCTAACTATACTGATATAACTGCTAAAAAATTTTGGTTCAGTCTGTATATGTTGTTCCAGTTTTTCACACTACTCTGGTAGATGATGTTTTTGAAGGATAGTAAACAGGCCATGCTGAAACTTTGACTCCACTTAAGCATTTTATTGACAAATGTCACATGTTCATGTATATTGTCGTTGATGCCGAAATACCGACGGACAAGTCCGGTAATTTCATCACAGGTCCGGTAAAAAATTTCAAATTGTCGGTCTGACTGTCCGGCAAAATTTCAGGTCTAAATACGTATTAGGTTTCTATTGTTTGCACTTCCGGTGTGAAAATTCGTGGTCATAATGTTCCAAGATCAAAAGCTCATATGTACTGACACTTTATTTACAGAAAAACATTTTGAGCTTGCGTGAACTCGAAGTACCGCTTATGTTTTGTGTAAATATTCATGGCAGAACAGCCAAAATCAAATAAAAACATTCTATTTGTCAACAAAATTGCCAATGGAGACTTCTGGTTCTATGAAATTCGGAAACGGATCGGAATAAAACCTTTCGGGATGTTGTATATTTACACTTTCTGAACTTTTAGTGCACATTTCTTTCAAATTGTGCAGCTGGTGCAGCTGAAAGGTAGAAACTAGAACATTTCATCATGATCAGATGAGAATTGCTATGCTTCTGGTGTTATCATGAACTTTTTCATAATCAAAAAAAAAAATGCAAGTCAAATAAATGAATGTGCCAGGTGACAAAAACATTAACATTGATTCTATTCTTTGTTGATAAAAAATTCCTAAATATACATTAAAATTCCATTTAAAAAAATTCCATGAAAAATCCCTGGAAAACCCTTTAGACAGTGTTAGTGAGCAAAAAAAAAAACTAAAAATAAAAAAAACAAGGAAAGACAACTTAAATATGAAGGACACTGTATTCTGGATAATAAGGCCAACCTTAAAAAATTGTTTGTTTCCCCTTTTATGACCTTCCCCTCCAGGTGGTGGGTAGGTAGGTAGGTAAAATATTTTTTTTTTGTTGCTAACAAAGAACCAACTGGGAAGGTAGAGGTGCATTTTTTCTTTAAAAAAAAAAGAACCCTGATTTATGAATGTATTTGCTGACACTATATGCATGGCACATTTACATTGATAAACATCCATGTTTTTACAGATGTAAGGGCAAATGAAATGATTATGATTTGACAAATATGAAGCATTTTTCTAAACAAACATTTTGCAAAAAATGTCAATTTATTGATGATGGAACTTTCACAGGAAGTTGAATAACACACTCAAAGGAAATTCGCCCTTGCATGCACCTATTCCATGGTCAAACTTGGCAAGGCTGATTTTATTGGCATTTTTTTGCTGACTAATTATAGGTTAATTAAAGGACATGGAGTAAATGCACATGAGACAGTTTCTACACATATGGTAAAACCAAGCATTATGGAACAATGTTTTATTATTGTTCTTCTTGAAGGCATTCAACAATGAGCTTTTCTCTGGCCTCCCTCATAACTCAGGTATTGAGTTCAGTTCAAGACAACCCATAGCACCGGTTTGAGCAGCATTCAATGATAAATGTTGAGCAACGTTACATCCATGTTATTTATAACTCTTGGATGAGGAGGGATTGTCAACAAACATTTAATTAACTGGAAGGTGTTCTAACAACCGCTGTAAACTGTTGACCAAAAAAACTGTAGGAGGAGACAATCACAACATATGAACAAACATGGGGTACTCATTGACTCAATTGCAAGTAAACTTGGCATTTAAAACG
Organism: Modiolus philippinarum; assembly: GCA_002080025.1. Classification (NCBI taxonomy): domain Eukaryota; kingdom Metazoa; phylum Mollusca; class Bivalvia; order Mytilida; family Modiolidae; genus Modiolus; species Modiolus philippinarum. The sequence goes on along the minus strand of MJUU01026874.1, from coordinate 260,562 downwards.
GTGAGATGTGGGCACTTTCAACTGGTAGAAAGAATAACTTTTGGAAATAACAAAAAATAAAACCCTTGTTCCAAAAAATTCCAAAAAGGAATATATAATTATACTTGTCCAGCACTAACTTATGTCCAAGACGTTTCGGCCTATGGCCTTCATCAGTCAAAAAATCTTTACTTCATTCTACATGGAAACAATATACAACAACCATGTAGAGTGAAGTAAAGATTTTTTGACTGATGAAGGCCATAGGCCGAAACGTCTTGGACATAGGTTAGTGCTGGACAAGTATAAAAAAATTAAACGTCAAAATTATTCAAGAACAAGAACACCATACTTCAAATATATAGAAAGCATGCATCTCTTTCATTGGGAATTTGGGACTCTATACACTGCAGACAATGTAAGAAATGGTTGATTTTACTAGCTTTATGTTAATGGGGTCTAAAATGCTCATCACTTTGGAGAAGATGGATGCAAGAATGAGGCCAGGAGAAATACTGTCACTTTAAGAAAACACCAAGTGGGGTTGGACAAATTTCCAAATATCAAAGCAAGAACCAAAAACATAAATCCAGAATACATGAATCCAAGGATCACTTACATACAATGTATGTAAATGAAGATGAAACAAACACAGCATACTATAAACACAAACCCCTAAAAACAGGAGTGTCATCAGGTTGGATCAATAACTTATGATAGGAGTAAGTGAGAGAGGGGTCTTTGTGAAGGCACCGAGTTTGGGGTAGAGATCTCCTTATAGAAAGCGAAGATCCCTGACTCAGTGCTAAGAAATTGTGGGATAACAGCTAATTTTTTGTTCTTTTAAACCTTTGGTTGCACTCAGTATTTTAATTTTGGTGGGGCATTTAGTCTCAACACAAAAGTCGGAAATTATTGTCATTATTTCATTTCAAGTTGAAATACAAGCCAAATACACTGAAGTTTCGCGAACCTAATCACTACATAATGTATGGGGCTTTGCATTTCTACTTGAAATGAAATATTGATAAAATTTCCGACTCCGTTGGTCTGATCGTACATTGTCATCTTGAATTCTTTCGGTAGGTCTGCTCTCTAGCTAATCTTCCTTTTCTCGGATCCTTAGCGTAAATTTCAAATATTTATTTAGTGTTAATTACAGCTGATCGCGGTATTTTTATAATCGCCATACTCCCGGTGAACAGGATCGCAGAAATTTTCAGGTTTTGTTCGTCCAGACGGCCGTCACATTTACAGACATCTTCTCAACATTAATTTCAGTTCAGGGCACCATTTTCACAACATCCGTCATGTCCTCAAAACAATCCTCCGCTTGTTTTAATTGCATGTCCTTTTTCAATGCGTTTTCTATAAAATACTTCCCGAGAGACAAAACACACACCATGTGCTGTCCATTTCGATTCTGACCTTGAACTCATCCGACGACTGCCGAAAGTACATGAGCCGTATATCAATGATAACAGCGGATGACTTCCGAGAAGGGAGAAAAATTATGTTTCCGGAAACAGACCGAAAAAAAAAATCTTTTTTCATGGAAGTCAAAAAAAAATTTCGGGTCGGGCCGATTTTACTGGGTCGATCGTAAAAGGGGAAACAAACAAAATTTTAATTTTGGCCTAATGAAGAGATGAAAAACAGATCTTTACTGATATTTTAGCATTTTTAGTTCGCCTCAACAAAGTTGAGTGGGACTATTGGAGTACTCCTGGCGTCCGCTTCCGCGTCCGTGTCAGCGTCTTCGTCCGTGTCCACATTTAGGTATATATCTTGGTAACTATGAAGGGTAGGGTCATCAAACTTTGTGTACAGATGCACTTTGGGCTAACTCACAGCCTCCAGGAAAATTAGGTCTCTTTGACCTATATTTTCCGCTTAGCTGGCTTTCATTTAATTTTAGGTGTGAGTTGATATCTCAGTAACTGTACATGGTAGGATCATCTAACCTTGCATGTGCATGCATCTTTGGGGGTAGGTCAGCATCCAGGCAAAATTAGGTCACTTTGACCTATATTTTCTGCATGATTGACTTAATTCAAGTTTACGTCCGAGTTCAGATCTAAGTAACTATACATGGTAGGATCATCTAACCTTGCATTTGCATGCAATTTTGGGGGTAGGTCAGCATCCAGGCAAATTTAGGTCACTTTGACCTATATTTTTCGCATAATTGACTTACATTCAAGTTTACGTCCGAGTTCAGATCTAAGTAATTGTACATGGTAGGATCATCTAACCTTGCATGTGCATGCATCTTTGGGGGTAGGTCAGCATCCAGGCAAAATTAGGTCACTTTGACCTATATTTTCCGCATGATCAGTCAGGGGTGCAACTTAAATAAGTTATCACCAAAATCACTTATATGAGTTACTATGAAATACTGACTTATTTTAAATAACTTATACCAGTTATGAAGCAATAACCTATATGAGTTACTGTTTTGTTAATCAAGGGACATTATTCTGTTGATAACTTCATTCAGTTATTGAAGTCTTTTTTACATTATATTCAGTTTTGTTGAAATTCTTACTTATTGGTCACAGTTAAGTCTATTATTACACATGTATGAAGTAGTTCAAATTGACCTAATTCTAATGATGGCCTGTCTAATTGATTTTGATAAACCATTTCAAAGATAATCGAGATTTAATTTCCCAAAGGTCCAATCTTTATGGGGGTTGGCGCATGTATTTCCTCTCTCTGCGCATTTATAATTGATAGGTAATTACATAGTTAAGATTCCAAACCAAATGGGAAAAACTATGGTTTGTTTGAGAAAAATCTTTATCATAAAGAAATTTGTAATCCAAGTTGGACATTTTCAAGAAATCAACATTTGATAACTTAAATAAGTTATTGCTGAAAATACATGATCACTCAATTCAGTTACACAAAAGTACTTCATTTGATAACTTGAATAGGTTATACCCCTGACTGATGATTGACTTACATTCAAGTTAACGTCCAAGTTCAGATCTAAGTAATTGTACATGGAAGAATCATCTTACCTTGCATGTGCATGCATCTTTGGCAGTAGGTCAGCATCCAGGTAAAATTAGGTCACTTTGACCTATA
>MJUU01026874.1:246837-257202 GCA_002080025.1 Modiolus philippinarum | reverse complement strand
CATGGTAAGATCTTCTAGCCTTTGTATACATGCATAAGGTATGGTAAATGAGCACCCTGGCCAAATAGGGTTTCTGTGTCCATGTGCCATAACGAGGCGAAATTTGTAATCGTTGATTACCTATGTTTCTTACTGTGAATCTGCCTTTTTGATAAAAAAATGTTGATGCTTTTACAAGTATTAATAAACATAAAATCAGTAAAAAGCTTTCAAGGTTGTTCTTCTAAAAAGCTCTCAGGGTCATTCATATAAAATTATAGAGAAATACATTTATTTATAGCAATTTACAAAAACAACAATGATACGGTTTTAGTTTCATTTTTGAAATGTTTGTAGAATTTCCTACCACAAGATGTACTGACAAAAGAAATATTTACACAGTGGATGGAAGTTATTCGACAGATAGTGGACAGAAATGTTCCAGAGGTAAGTCTGACATCAAAGAGAAATGTGACTGTTAATTGAAGGTCCTTTTTGTCCCCCCGACACAACGCGATGGAGGGACATAGAAATGGTCTGCATCCGTGTGTCACATTTTTTGTGGGCGCAACTCTCGGAAACCACTGGTAAGAGTTATGGGAGTTTGATTATTTCCACATTGTTATCCAAAGGCAAAACTTGTGGGCGCAACTCCTCAGAAACCGCTGGTCAGAATTCATTCAAATTTTACAGGATTGTTAGTCGCCATATGTACTAGATCATATCGCATTGCCATTTTGATTTGACAAATATTGTAGGGGTTATTGGACTTGAAAAAATTTAACTACATGCATGTTATACAATGACAGATCTTGTGGACGCAACTCCTCACAAACCACTTCTCAGATTTCCTTCAAATTTTCCAGGATTATTAGTCGCCATATGTACTAGATCATAGCAATTTATTGTCCCCCGCCACAACATGACAGAGGGACATAGTAATGGTCTGCGTCCATGTGTCTGTGCTTACGTGTGTCACGTTATTTGTGGGCACAACTCCTTTTACACCACTGGACAGATTTTGCTGAAATTTTGTGTAATTGTTTGTCACCATCTGTAGTTGATCATATCATGCTGCCATTTTTATTTGACAAATTTTACAGGACTTGTGCTACTTTATCGACTTAATGCATTCTACAGCTTAGGAACACTTTGTGGGCACAACTCTTCAGAAACCATGCTGAAATTTTGTTTGAACATTTGCCACCATATGTACTTGATGATATTATGCCGCCATTTTGAGTCGACAAATTTTACGGGAGTTATGGGACTTTATCGACTTTTAATGCATACTACAACATAGGAAGACTTCGTGGACACATCTCCTCAAAATCCAATTAAGGGATTTTGCTGAAATTTTGCTTGGCTGTTTGCCACCTAATACAGTTGATCATATCATGCCGCATGAGTTATGGGACTTAATCGACTTTACTGCAACGGCTGGGGACATAGCTATGGGTAGCAATCTTGTTAAGATTGTAGATGTTCTGTAAGCCTAAAATATATGTGTATTTATCAACTTAAATATTTCTGTAAATTTAGATATTAATACAATGGTTTTGCTATTGGCATTAATTGAATTGATGTGGGGTCACAACAAATAAACCTTGCATTCTTAATTCACTTCACTAGCTTCATGCACATTCGGCTTTTCTAGCATTCCATGGGGTTTGTTTAAAGGACCCTTTCCTACTGGAATTCCAAATCATGCAGAATTCTCAAATTTAGCCCTAATTTTGATTCCAAAAGACCAATTTCTGATTAAAATTTTTCCCAAACACCCAAAACAGGTCATGTCCCAAAATTCCCTGAAAAAACCCTGACAGAACATGTTTTATTTTGCCAATTTATCAGTTACATGTCTGCTGCATAAGCTAAAAGAAAAGTTAATGTTTATTCAGCATTTCTTTTTCTACCTTTACACACATAGATTGATGGGTAGGTAGCTTCTTATTTTTGAAAAAAAAAGTCAAAAGTTCTGCCTTGAAATATTGCAAACATTTTTTTATTGATTTTCATCCAAGATGTTCCATGTGCCTGTAAGTTATACTTGTTGGAGTTTTTTTTTTACCTTAAACACATCAAATGATGACAGCACATTCAATCATGAAGACAGTGCTATGTCGTTTTGACAGTAGCGTTACGGTCTATTTTAGATTGAAATTTGTCGTAGTGCTGATGATGTACATCATTGAAATATAAAATAGACAAAAAAAGGTAATTTTGAAGTGGAATGTTTATCATCGCTGATTTTGGAAAGATTTTCGTTTGTGTGATACAAATCTAAAGTTGGGACTTGTTATTTACATGGGAGGGGGATGTAGGTTGGCATTGTTCTACTCTTTTCCTATTTGTCTGTCCTTCATTCCATACCTTTGCCAAGAGGAATCATCATTTATGTCCCACAGACACAAGCCTTGTGGGGATGGGGGGTATATCCTCTAGTTGCTGACTTAATTCCTGAATTTGGATTGTTAAAGGAAGATGGATTTTGTATTCTGCTGACTTCACTACTAATTATTTCTGCACAGTATATTTTCACAAATAAATATAAATATTATATACTTTTAAAACTTTTCACTTATCGATCATCAGTATATTTTGCAGAAAAAAACGCTTGCCTTTAAATGGTCATATTTTTTTTCAGCAGGTGAGGCCTAAAAAAATACCTGTGTTTCCAGTAATATACTCTTCAAAATTAGGGTCGGTAGGTAGGCTTTTTTTAGTTCGCCTCAACAAAGTTGAGGAGGACTATTGGAGTACCCCCGACGTACGCGTCTACGTCCGCATCCGCATTTAAGTATATATCTTGGTAACTATGAAGGGTAGGATCATCAAACTTCGTATACAGATGCATCTTGGGCTATCTCACAGGTCTCTTTGACCTATATTTTCCGCTTGAATGACTTGCATTCAAGTTTACGTCCGAGTTCAGATCTCAGTCACTATACATGGTAGGATCATATAACCTTGCATATGCATGCATCTGTGGGGGTAGGTCAGCATCCAGGCAAAATTAGGTCACTTTGACCTACATTTTCCGCTTGAACGACTTGCATTCAAGTTTACGTCGGAGTTAAGATCTCGGTCACTATACATGCTAGGATCATGTAACCTTGCATATGCATGCATCTTTGATGGTAGGTCAGTATCTAGGCAAAATTAGGTCACTTTGACCTATATTTCTGCTTAAATAACTTGCATTCAAGTTTATGTCTTAGTTCAGATCATTATACATGGTAGGATCATGTAACCTCGCATATGCATGCATCTCTGATGGTAGGTCAGCATCCTGGCAAAATTAGGTCATTTTGATTTATATTTTCTGCTTGAATGACTTTCATCCAAATTTAGGTCCACATTTCAATCTCGGTTACTATACATGTTAGGATCATTTAACCTTGCATATGCATGCATCTCTGACGGAAGGTCAGCATCCAGGCAAAAGTAGGTCACTTTGACCTATATTTTCTGCTTGACTGACTTACATCCAGATTTACTGAAGAGTTCAGATCTCAGTCACTGTACATGTAAGGATCATGTAAACTTGCATATGCATGCATCTCTGATGATGTGCCATAACTTTGTAATCGTTGTTTACCTATGTTTGTAGCTCACCTGACCCGAAGGGTCAGTGTGAGCTATTGCCATCACTTGGCGTCTGTTGTCTGTCGTCCATCGTCTGTTAACTTTTCACATTTTCATCTTCTCCTCTGAAACCACTAAGCAAATTCAACGAAACTTTACAGGAATGATATACTAAAGGTCCTTTATAAAGATTGCTCATTTTGTTCCAATCCGACAAAAAACATGGCCGCCAGCGCAGAACTTAGGTTTAACATTGGACCCTATGGGAAAAATCACATGTTCGTCTTCTCCTCTGAAACCATTAAAGCAAATTCAACCAAACTTTACAGTAATGATCTACTGAAGGTCCTTAACAGAGATTGCTCATTTCCTTTCGATCCGATAAAAAACATGGCCGCCAGCAGGGAACATAGTTTAACATTGGACCCTATGGAAAAATCGCATTTTCATCTTCTCCTCTCAAACCAATGAAGGAAATTCAAACAAACTTTACAGGAATGATGTACTAAAGGTCCTTAACAAAGATTGCTCATTTCGTTCCAATTCGACAAAAAACATGGCCGCCAGCGCAGAACTTAGGTTTAACATTGGACCCTATGGGAAAAATCACATTTTCATCTTCTCCTCTGAAACCACCGAAGCAATTTCAACCAAAAATTACAGGAATGATTTACTGAAGGTCCTTAACAAACATTGCTCATTTAGTTCTGATTTGACAAAAAACATGGCCCCCAGCGCAGAACTTAGGTTTAACATTGGACCCTATGGGAAAAATCACATTTTCTTCTTCTCCTCTAAAACCACTAAGCAAATTCAACCAAACTTTACAGGAATGATGTACTAGAGGTCCTTAACAAAGATTGCTCATTTCATGCTGATCCTATAAAAAAACATGGCCGCCAGCACGGAACATAGTTTTACATTGGACCCTATGGGAAAATCACATTTTCATCTTCTCCTCTGCAACCACTGAAGCAAATTCAACCAAACTTTACAGGAATGATGTACTAAAGGTCCTTTACAAAGAATGCTCATTTCGGTCCGATCCGACAAAAAACATGGCTGCCAGCATGGAACTAGGGTTTAACATTGGACCCTATTTGAAAAATCACATTTTCATCTTCTCCTCTGAAACCGCTGAAGCAAATTCAACCAAACTTTACAGGAATGATGTATGGAAGGTCCTTAACAAAGATTGCTCATTTCATTACAATCCGATAGAAAACATGGCCGCCAGCATGGAACATAGTTTAACATTGAACCCTATGGGGAAAATCACATTTTCATCTTCTCCTCTGAAACCACTGAAACAAATTCAACCAAACTTTACAAGAATGATGTACCATACCTGTCAACCTCCAATGACCCAAAATCTGGTCATGACCTGCATTGGATGGTAAAAAATCTGGTCATAACGCGTGACGAACTTTTTTATCCCATAATTCTATTATAAATGCGCGACAGACTTTTTTCAACCCAGTTTATTTACTTATAGAGCAATTTATTTGCATACTGTAATACTCACTTACTACCTACTTATAAACAACAGACATGATAATTAAATTTCATGTCTATTGAATACCTTTGGCTTTGCTTCACCTTTTCTGATTAAGATTTTTACTTTGACCAAAACTGGGCATACAATGTAATGTGTCAATTTTTAATTCTAAAATCGCTTTTAATTATGACCTAAAATCGCTTTTAGTTCTGACCTAAAATCGTTGTTGATCATTGTAACTATCAGTAAAGTTGATTGTCTGATTTACTAATTACCAGGTCGCTTGATTTTACCAAACGCCCAATCAAACTTTTATTTCCACCGAAAACACTTGTAAAGCTTTTCCGTTTTGTGGGGTTGTCAACGACATTACTGGTCCAGAAATCTGTCTTTTCCATTGAGACGGAGACATTCCCAGTACACTCAATGCGTGTAGTTATCTTAAATACGGCTCCTAAAACTCCATAACGGCTTAATTATAACAATAGGAGACAGTATTTCAAACCGATGAAGTAAAAAAACACAAACCGGAAATGTAAATACGAACATTAAGACACAAAACCTTACCGGAAATCAAATCCGTGTGAACACGGGTGACGACTTCGATTCTCGGGTTATTTAACAACCCGATCGGGTTACCGCATTTCATCGGGTGACGAGTGAAAATATCGGGTCTGACCCGCAGAAATCGGGTGAGTTGACAGGTATGGATGTACTAATGGTACTTTACAAAAATTGCTCATTTCATTTAGATTCAATAAAAAAAATGGTGGCTAGTGCAGAACATAGTTTTACATTGGAGCCCGGTATGAGAAAACCATCCTTTTCATCATCTTCCCTGAAACTATGCAAGCAAATTTAACTAAATGTATAGAAGGTCCTTTGCAAAAATTACTCATTTCAATAGGATCAGAAAAAAAAAAGAATGTGTGCTAATGGAGAACATAGCTAAACATTAGAAATAAACATCATTTTGGGACATGCATGGCATAGAAGCATTTTGTCAGGTGAGCAATACAGGCTCAGTCTCTGAGCCTCTAGTTTATTTTTCCAAAACTTTTTACATAGACATATAGAGAGTAACTTCTGGACTTTAAGAGTGCTTCTTCAAAAATTGCCAAAAAAACTTTAGGGTAGGCATTTTTAGTCCCAAAAATCTAGGGTCAGTTACCGGAAACACAGATTTTTTTTATTCTGCCCGATTGTCACAAAGAATAAACCATTCTCATATAGGTAATATCAGGTTTACCTATGTTTAGAAATCTTCAATAAGCCCCACTTTGATCTTGTGTAAACGTGTACCATGTGAGTTTATATTGAACTGATTTCTGCATAAATAAAACCGAAATTGTAAAAAATCAATTATCTTAAGAATTAATAGGTTTATCTATCATCAGTTTAGAAATGCACAATAAGCCTCACTTTGTCTTGTGTAACCATGTACCATTTGCATTTATATTAAACTGACCTCTGCACGAATAAAGCTAAAATTGCAAAATTTCCATAATCTTCAGAAACAGAGTTTAGCTACTGACAGCATTTTAACATCAAATGATGACAGTACATTCAGTCATGAAGACAGTGCTATGTCGTTCTGACAGTAGCGTTACGGTCTATTTTAGATTGAAATTTGTCGTAGTGCTGATGATGTATGTATGCTGATCCTGCGGTATTCTGAAGTTTTTAGTTCGCCTCAAAAAAGTTGAGGGGGACTATTGGAGTACCCCTGGCATCCGCGTCTTCATCTGCGTCTGCATTTAGGTATATATCTTGGTAACTATGAAGGGTAGGGTCACCAAACTTTGTGTACAGATGCATCTTGGGTTATTTCAAAGCTTCCAGGAAAATTATACCCCCACTCGCTAGAGAGGGGGGTATACAAGATTCACCTTGTTCGTCCGTCCGTTGGTCCGAAAAAAAATTTCGTCGCATTTTTCTCAGCTTCTAAAAGGGATTGATTTCAAAATTGGTATGCAGCCTCTATATGGTTAGTTGTAAGGAACGTCCTATTTTGAGTCCTGTTGGATGTGTACTTCCTGTTTGACGAAATGTGGACTTAATTACGAAATGTAGTGAAAACATGAATTTTTGTCGTATTTTTCTGAGCTTCTACAAGAGGGATTTATTTCAAATTTGGTATGCAGCCTCTATATGGTTAGTTGTAAGAAATGTCCTATTTTGAGTCCTGTCAGATGTGTACTTCCTGTTTTGACGAAATGTGGACTTTGTTGCGAAATGTAGTGAAAACGTGAATTTTTCGTCGCATTTTTCTCAGCTTCTACAAGAGGGATTGATTTCAAAATTGGTATGCAGCCTCTATATGGTTAGTTGTAAGGAACATCCTGTTTTGAGTCCTGTCTGATGTGTACTTCCTGTTTGACGAAATGTAGACTTTTGTTACGAAATGTAGTGAAAAAATGAAGTTTTTTGAAATGTTTTGGTCCAGGGTTCAATGAGTGGGGGTATACCTGACAGCTCTCGTTAGGTCTCTTTGACCTATATTTTCTGCATGACTGGCTTTCCTTCAATTTTAGGTCTGAGTTGATATCTCAGTAACTGTACATGGTAGGATCATCTAACCTTGCATGTGCATGCATCTTTGGGGGTAGGTCAGCATCCAGGAAAAATTAGGTCACTTTGACCTATATTATCCACATGATAGATTTACTTTTAAGTTTATGTCCGAGTTCAGACATTCGAGTTTACGTCCAAGTTCAGATCTAAGTAACTGTACATGGTACAATCATCTAACCTTGCATGTGCATGCATCTTTTGGGGGAGGTCAGCTTCCAGGCAAAATTGGGTCATTTTGACCTATATTTTCTGCATGATCGACTTACGTTCAAGTTTACGTCCGAGTTCAGATCTGAGTAACTGCATGGTACAATCATCTAACCTTACATGTGCATGCATCTTTTGGGGGTAGGTCAGCATCCAGGCAAAATTAGGTCACTTTGACCTATATTTTCCGCATGATTGACTTACATTCAAGTTTACTTCCGAGTTCAGATCTAAGTAACTGTACATGGTAGGATCATCTAACCTTGCATGAGCATGCACCTTTGGGGGTAGGTCAGCATCCAGGCAAAACTAGGTCATTTTTCTGTTTATGTACGAATTCAGGTCTCGGTTACTGTACATGGTAAGATCATCTAGCCTTTTATTACATGCATAAGGGATGGTAAGTGAGCACCCTGGCCAAATAGGGTTTCTCTGTCCATGTGCCATAATGAGGCGAACTTTGTAATCGTTGATTACCTATGTTTGTTTTATCCATTTCATTATACCTCTGAAAACTAAGGGCTGTTCCACCAAAACGTACCTGGGATGGGGGGGAGGGGGCACTTTAAAATTGTCATGACCAAACATAGATGCAAAATAGCCTAATAGGACCTTTTTAGTTACTTGTTAATCATAACTTGATTTAAAAGTACCAACCATAGTAGCAATTTTCAAGTGACTTCCCCCCACCCCGTATATATGTTTTGCTGGAACAGTCCTATGTTCAAAAGTGTATTAATATTCTGTTGGTTGATCAGTGTTGTCAATCACTCCTAGCAGCTCTATGAAATGTTGGCTTTTCAGAAAGTATACTCGAGTTTGTAACGGATTCTCATTGTGTAAACTGAACTGTTAGTTTGAAATATAATTGTATAGTTGTACTTGTACATACAGTGAACATCATTTTTATTTGCAGGAAACTACTCAGATAGAAGAAGACGAGAGACAAGAACTGGCATGGTGGAAAGTTAAAAAATGGGCAACACATATTTTAGCTAGGGTATTTGAGAGGTATGTTTAGAGCATCTGAACTTCAATTAAGATATAGGAACTTCCATGAAGCCAAAAAAAGTCTACAAGTGAACAAAAATAGGCTCCTGGGAAATGTAATGGATAGCACATTATATATGTTTATAAAATGTAAAAGAAATAACTCCATGTTGATAAGAAGATCGTGTGTCTTCTGTATAAAAATAGAATTAACACCCCATTTTTCCATTATAATAAATGATTATGTACATATAATAGAATTAACACCCCCTTTTTCCATTATAATAAATAATTATGTAGATATAATAGAATTAACACCCCCTTTTTCCATTATAATAAATGATTATGTACATATAATAGAATTAACACACCCTTTTTCCATTATAATAAATGATTATGTACACATATTAGAATTAACACCCCCTTTTTCCATTATAATAAATGATTATGTTCATACAATTATTTTCTTAACACTTGAAGGGATTACATTATGACAGCAAAAAAAGTACATTATCCAAAATAATTACAATATTTAATTGTGCTGTGAAAAATTCATATATTGGGAGATGTAAAAACCTATTGCAAAGACAATTTACATGTAAACACATCAAAATTCAGTTTTCATGGGTTATTATATCGTAGTTAATTAAATGAAATTTTACACTCTAAATTCTTGATATGTTGTGTTGTTTTCTGGGTTGTTTTTGCACACAAATCATACATTACATGCATTTCAGGTATGGAAGCCCAGGAAATGTCACAAAAGAGTATAATGCCTTTGCTGAATGGTACTTGAAAGCCTTTTCTGGTAGGTCTTTCTTAATCATACGGCCGTTTGAGGTATTATTTTTTAGGAGGGCTAGACTTTAATTTAAAAATAACAAACAAAATAGGTCCGAATATTAATTTTGGTTGTATTCAAGGCATTTATTATGTACATGTATATTGTGATCTTTGAATTTTCCTAGCTACTTGAAACTTTGGAACTTTGCCAAAAATGTGGTAGAGTATTATGTGACAAATTTAGATATCACCAACTTTCACAATTCTTCTGACATGCGGACGTCTTTGGTAGAATAGTGTTGCTTAAGATGTGGTTTAATGTCAGATAAAGAAAATATTACTGTGGTCACCACATCTTCATTTTCATTAATTTTAGAAATGAACTACACTATTAACAAAACAAAATTTTCATGTTATATAAAAATGTCCATATTGAAAAGCCATTGACAGATGTTTTAGGCAATAACATTAATGCTGTAAGGTAATATATGACAATTGTAAAAAAAAAATATGAGTTGACTTCATTCAGACACAGCAAATACATCTTGAATTGACCATGAAAAGACTTTAAAGTTTATTTCAAAACACTGCAGGAATAAAAGAAAATAGACAGCTGTAGTAAAGAAATAAAATGTGATGCATCGTTGACCATTCAAACCTTCAGTCTCTCCAGAAATCGTAAGACCTTTATAATAATAAGTCGCATTTAAATATGTAAGGAATTATATTGGTGACTCGTCTGTATT
>MJUU01026874.1:226329-246793 GCA_002080025.1 Modiolus philippinarum | reverse complement strand
AAATGCCCCCCCCCCCAAAAAAAAAAAAGAGGGGTGAGGCATAGACTGTTATATCGATGACCCTTGTTCAGTTTGTCACACATGGTAAGAAACTTTTGCAGTTGTCAGTTGAATTGATAAGCAATGAGGTAAATCAATTTCAAAACCTTTTGCTGCCGACACAAAATGAGAGCTACTATACAGCACAATCTTCAGTTTATTGGCAGTCTTCTGAAATTGAATTAGAATGATTAGATATCTAGTTCTGACATGCGGACGTCTATAGTAGAAATGTTGCTAAAGATGTGGTTTAATGTCAGATATAGAAAATAATGGAGTGTTCAATTTTTCATCTTTATAATTTTTAGTTGAAAATGATCTACTCCATTGACAGACATTGGAAAGATTAAATATCAACATGATCTTCAGTGTATCCTTTTGCTATTACTTTGAATCTGAATGTCTGTCTTTTTTTTTTGAACTAATGAAACCATTCAAGATAGTCTCTCCAGTGATCGGCCTAGGGATCAAAGTCAGAAAGTTTCTTTTCATTAGAATGGCTTTTTATCATGATACCAATGTTGAGCGATTCAAGTTAATTTTGAGGATATTGTAAAAATAGCCACTGGCCTTCATAATTCAAACTCTTATTCTTAGAAAAAAAACAACAACAAAATTAAACCATATCTGTACGTTTGGGTAGCTCACCTGGCCAAAGGCCATGTGAGCTTTTGCCATCACCTGGCGTCCGTCGTTCGTCCGTCCGTTAACTTTTATTCAAAGATCTTCTCCTCCGAAACTACTGGGCCAATACTAACCAAACTTGGCCTGAATCATCACTAGGGTATGCTCTTTCAAGTTTGTGATTTTTATGTCCGTAGACCAAACAAAATGGCCGCTGTTACTTAAAAAAAGAACATAGGGGTAAATTGCTGTTTTTTGCAAATTACTCGAAAACCATCACAGGTATCAAAATTCTGACGGAGTAAAAATGATCAGCATGATCAGATCTACCTGCCCTGCAATTTTGGAGAATATCCGTTTACTCGTCTTAGAGATATTGCCCCTTTTCCGTAAAATTTTCAGTTTTTCGTTACTTCTGGTCTTATACATTGAAATTGATAGAAGATAGAAGTGAAATTTATATAACAAAAATGGTCAGCATAATAAGATCTACATGTCCTGCAATTTTAAAGAAAATCTGACAAATCACATAGGAGTTATTGCCGCTTTTTCTTTGAATTTTCACAATTTTTGAACGTTTTTACTTTTATTTCAAAAACTGTTTGAGATAAAGGTTAAATGTGAATTGCAAAAGTGTTGAGGTTTTCCAGAACTACAATTTCTACATATGTCCATCAGGTTCGCATGTCATCCAAGATGGCCACCAGCGGGGAAGATAGTTTAACATAGTACCCTATGGGAAATGCATTCAATGATCTTCTCCTCTGAAACCACGGAGCCAATGGGGACCAAATTTTGTCACAATAGTCCTTGGGTGGTCCCCTTTAAAGTTTGTGATTTTTGCAATTGTACCTCATCCAAGATGGCTGCCAGCGTGGAGCACAGTTTAACAAAGGGACCCTATGGGAAATGCATTCAAATGCCTTCTCCTCTGAACCCACTGAGCCAATTGGTACCAAACTTGGTTACAATAGTCTTTAGATGTTTTCTGTCTAAGTTTGTGATTTTTATGTTAATACCTCATTCAAGATGGACGCCAGCAGGGAACATAGTTTAACATAGGGACCCTATGGGAAATGCATCCAAAGATAATCTCATCTGAATATACCAAGCCAAATTGAATCAAACTTGGTCACAATAGTCCTTGAGTGGTCCCCTTCAAAGTTTGTGATTTTTGCGTTCTTACCTCATCCAAGATGACGGCCAGCATGGAACATAGTTTAACATAGGGACTCTATGGGAAATGCATTCAAATGTCTTCTCCTCTGAACCTACTGACCCAATTGGAACCAAACTTGGTTACAATTGTCCTTGGGTGATCCCTTCCAAAGTTTGTGATTTTTAGTTTGTACCTCATCCAAGAATGAAAATGTAACATCTGCTGAACTGATTTATAGTATGAATGGGTGGTCTATAGGTGACAATGAATAAAACCAGTGACCAGGTGAGCAATACAGGCTCATGTGAGCCTCTAGTTTTTGTTTGTTTGTGTTTTTTTTTACTGCCCGCTGTAAGCCGAGGTAATTCATAGGAATTACTATCTGTCATCTTTAATATGCAACTCCTTGACAACTAAGTTTGATTCAGACCAAACCATCGGATGATCCAGTTGTGCACCAAATATTGGAATTTTTTATTTTGCTGAATTTGAAGGGTACTTAGCCAAAAAAAATATATATATATTTAAGGGGAGGCTTTTGTCCTGCTCCCAAAAAGTCTTAATATAAACTCGTGTAATGTGGCGAATTGATAGAAATAACATTGCCTAGATATCAATCATCAATCTTTCTAGTCACAGAAATACAAATCTAAAAGTTATTCTGACATGCGGACATCTTTTGTATAAATGTTACTAAAGATGTGGTTTAATGTCAGATACAGAAAAAATTGGTGTGTTCAATTGTCTGTCATTGTCTAATATGACGGAAAACGAAACATTCCAATGACAGACAAATGATTTGTTAATTTTTTGACACTATATAATGCTGAGGTATGTGTAAAATTCTGGATTTATGTATACTGGAGAAAAGGTTGCTAAAATAACAATTGTTTGCCTCATTGAAGATAAATAAACATTGAATTATGATTTTCCTACATTATAGGTGGAATCATTGCAGTATTATTCAAAGTGTTGGACCAGTATAGACAGAAAATATATGTCGCTCCTCGAGTTATGCAACAAGTTCTGAATTACTTAAACCAAGGGTAAGTTTCTAAAAAGTTAATTATTAGAATTATATGTAGTTTACTGTGAAATATAATTGAAGGACTTACGAACATGCAATAAAACAAATATGAAAAACTCTCACAAGCTCATTTTGAAAGACTACAGACTTAAGCATGTGTAAACCATGACCAACATGCACTCATTAAAATTTACAGATCAAAATGCAAAACTATATTATTTAAGTATTATGCATTGACCTTGCTGAAATGTTGTATCTTTGTCAATTACTTTGAAATGGATTAAGGAGACCAAATGTGTTGAGCCTTTGCGAAATGCTTGGAATTTAAGGCTTTACTAGGAGTCCAGAATATTGTGTGTAGGCATTTAAAGAATATTAAGCATATATTAATTAAAAAGAGTTTTAAAACTTTCATTGTTAGTGAAATCTCAGAACCTCAAAAGTTTTAAAATGCATGAAAAATTTGAATCACACACAGTGTTCTTGTTTGTAGGTGAAAGAACTTGTAGATGGAATTTCTGTAAGGGCTATTCCAGAATTGATTGTACGGGAGGTTGGAAGGCACTTTTAAAAGGGACCCACCATGCATAAAATTTTAATTTCGTATGTGTTTCTACAGTGCAAGTCTTCAAAATACCCACAAACCATCAAATTTTAATTTAAGTGCCTTCCGACTCCCCCCCCCCCCATGCAATTATTTCTGGAACAGCCCTATAAAGAAAATCTTTAAAAAAATCATCCAACTTTCTCAGCTTAAAATCAGACACATAAAGAAAAGATGTTAAAATACTTGCCCAATGTAGCAATATACACTAACATGCTATTTGAGCAGTCTAGAAAGTTTGTGTCTGCTTTGGTCATGCCTGATTGACCTGCATACTATGTTCACTATGTGACATACACATGTAGATATAAACATACACATACATGTAGAAATGTTATTATTTTCATCATGATTTTAAATTGACTTTACTTTTGTTTCCAGTGTCAGTCATGCTTTTTCATGGAAATTTATGAAACCTCATTTCCAGGTAAATTTTTATTTTGGCATACATAGTAGACCTATTAAAAAAGGATTTTTTTTCATACATTAATTTTTCAGAATATGTAAAATTTTAAAGTATACAAGAGATTAAAAACTTAAATGAAACTTTTGCAGTAGAATATTGCTGGTACAGATAAAGTAACAAGTTAAAAAAGACAGGAAAAATTAATTGGTAAATGGTCAAATAAGGAACAACAGACTGGAAAAACTAAAGGAACATAAACATGATAGCATACCAACAAGATGTCAAACTTTTCACACACAAACATGCAAAAAAAAAAACACAAAAAAAACAATCAGCATGAATTTCTCTGTTCAAACATAAATCATGTTAGCTGTGAGAAATCCAGTTTAAGGTTAGATCTGGTTGGACTTGTTGAATGTCTAATTGAACAATTCTGAAACTGATGAATATTCCAGAATGTTTTGATTGGCTATTATACATGTATTACGGTAAGAAATGCAGTCATTTGTAAAAAAAATCAAAGGTCCTATCACCAAATTAGAAAAGTGGTTCTTTTTGTTTCTACAACAGTGAATTGATGTTTGCAAGACAGAAATATTGTAAAAGGATGCAACAGGAGACTTCTAGGCTTGATAATTATAGTAAGTAAGGTTGAACGTAAATTAGAGTTTAAAAGATATTTTTGCCGTAAGAATTTTCAAAACCTTGAATCTATTTTCAGTTAATGAGATCATTATATCCTTTTTTGCAGACCTTAATTCAGGAAGTTTTATTTCCATTAATGTGTCACAGTGATGAAGATGATGATTTATGGAATGCAGATCCTCAGGAATACATCAGAATTAAATATGGTTTGTATCCTTCTCGCTAGGTGTAAGGCTTACTATTTTCAAGGCCATCATATGCCCTTACATTGGTTTACCATTCCCTTACAATTTAATGAAATGGACCATTTCCTTACAATTTGGTTAATTTGTGGCACTTCCAGATAATTTTCAGGCCTAGTCTGACATTTCATTGCGTTTCTATATATTAAAGATAAAATCGCTATTATATAAAAATCCCTATGTGAATAATAAGTGACTACATAGTATGCAGACCACCGTAAGGTGTAGTTTTTTTGCTTAAATTGCATTAATGACAATAAATAGTGCATTACTTTTTTTTTTTCATCTTGACTTATATGATTTTCTATTTAGTAACTTTATGTTTTTTACCAAGAGGGGTAATCAAACACTTATTATACCTACTTGTTTTCTTGATTTAGATATTTACTTGTTGAATATTGCTTTGTATGCTATTTGCATCCAGCATTTTGAGTTAAGTTACATGTATCAGATATCTATAGTAGATGAATAGTCTAGAAAGATAGAATTTTTGATCATGTCATTGTTGCAGTGACTGGAAACCAACAAAAACTCGAAATAAAACAAGATAGTGTTCAAATGTCTACACAAATCAAGACTCATTGCAATTTTCTATCATTCACTCAAAGTTGAATGATTATGCTAGGTGCAAAAAACACACAATCTTTGTTGTATTGATAGTGACATTATTTTGCGGTGAAATTGCATAGACCCACTCAATCCCTGCAAGAAAAGTATAGCTCGGTATAGTTGTTGCCAAAGGTCTTTTATGTTCCAATTTCCATTGCAGTTATAAGGGATGGCATCAATTTATGAGTTCATATTTCTGTTCATTTCAGATGTATTTGAAGACTTCCTGTCACCTGTCATAGCAGCTCAGACTTTATTTTACTCTGCTGCATCAAAAAGAAAAGAAGTTTTACAGAAAGCCATGGGGTTTGCAATGCAAGTTATTACACAACCTTCAGTCAACCCTAGACAGAAAGATGGGTCGTTACACATGATTGGGGCAGTAGCTGAAGTTTTATTAAAGGTATTGTGTCATCAAAAACAGCGATTTATTATTCCAAACTCGACTGCTTTAATGGTTTCCTTTAACCTGCATGTTTTACAATAAAGACCAAAATGTATGCTTTATGGCTTTATAGTTCTTACTTCATATCTGTTATTGCCAATCAGCATCTTGAAGACCTCTCCAAAATACATGCATAATCAATTAAGACGAAAGTAAAAGTACTATTGTTCTTGGGGTTCCAATTTTTATGGATTTTGTGGTTCGCTAAAACCACGAAAGCAAGTTCCCAACAAAATGCATTTTTCCCGAGAGTTTAAATGTTTAGAATTGGAAACCATGAATTTAAGTACCAACGAAATAATGATATTTATAAAAACCATAAAAATTGATGTCCACGTATAAAAGTACTTCCACAGTATATACCTGCATTGTGAAAATTTTATACTGTCTCGAGACTTTATGAAAAATCAGCAATGCTACATCAACTTTGGGAATCCAAGGTGTTCGTCCCTGTTCACCAGTGGACACCATTTTGTCCCAAAAACAGTGCACATAAAAAAAATCAACATTTTATCTTTTCTTTCAGATTGAATTAAATGATAAATAAACACAAATGCAATTTATTGAATTTGAATAAATCTGTCAGGGATGTTAATTTAAACAGGGATCTAAGTAACTACCCACAGATGTAAATTAGGATTCTAAATGTTTCGAATCAGAATAACAATTCCCATCCATAGTAGCAAATTAAAAAGTTTATCCACAGGGTGCAATATATGTTGGAACAACTCTTATTGGACCTTGTAGTGAATTCTTGATGAAGAAAAGCATTAAAAGTGACTTTCATTGCAGTATATACAATACACTGGAATTTTGCCTTATCATCTTTATCAGTAGAAATTACTTGTACTTTTCTTATCTTTAAAATTTTATTTTGCAGAGAAAAATATACAAAGATCAAGCAGAGATGATGTTAGTAAACCATGTATTTCCAGAATTTAACAGTGAAAATGGCTTTTTACGTGCAAGGGTATGTACATCTACATCCAATAATGAACAAATTGTGGCCTTTATCAGAAATGCTTAACTCTGTCTATGATGTAACTTGACCCAAATTTGTTTCGTCATGTTTTAAATCTTGTAGATACGGAAGTAAGTATGAAATTATTACCATCCAGTAAGAAATATCGCTGATTGCTGTTTGAATTAATATGAAGTGTGTATTGACACAGTAAAGATGTCATTGACAATTTATATACACCTAATGCATTTACAGCAATTTTCTTATTACTGAATGCACTCACAATAGAAAATTTGGTAGCTCTCCAGGTAGTTACAATAGTTTTCTCAATAGAAGTTTGACCCTCAAGGTAGAAAGGACACATACCCATTCATTGTATTTGTCCTGGATATGGGCCAATTTACTTGATGTCAATTTCATCAGGAAACAAGTCAAGTTCATCCAAACTTGTGTTTGATATTGAAATAGCCAACCAAGAATAAACATGCATTTTTTAGCTCACCTGGCCAAAGGCCATGTGAGCTTTTGCCATCACTTGGCGTCAGTCGTCGTCGTCGTCGTCCGTAAACTTTCACATTTTGACTATCTCTTCTGAAACCACTGGACAAATTTTAACCAAACTTTACAGGAATGATGTATGGTAGGTCCTACACAAAGATTGCCGAAATTTTCCGATCCACCAAAAAACATGGCTGCCAGGGCCGAGCATAGTTTATGGGTAAATTCACATTTTTGCTATCTCCTCTGAAGTTACTGAAGCAAATGGGACCAAACTTTACAGGAATGATGTATGGTAGGTCCTTGTAAAGGATGGAAGGTCCTTTACTTAGTTTGCCAAAATTTTTCCGATCCGCCAAAAAACATGGCCGCCAGCGCTGAACTTAGATTTAACATTGGACCCTATGGGAAAAAGCATATATTTGCTATATCCTCTGAAGCTACTGAAGTAAATTGAACCAAACTTTACAGGAATGATGTATGGTAGGTTCTTTACTTAGTTTGCCGAAATTTTTTCGATCCATGAAAAAACATGGCTGCCAGCGCAGAACATAGTTTAACATGGGACCCTATGGAAAAAGCAAATATTTGCTATCTCCTGAAGTTACTGAAGCAAATGGAACCAAACTTTATAGGAATGATGTATGGAAGGTCCTTTACTAAGTTTGCAGAAATTTTTCCGATCCGCCAAAAATATGGCCGCCAGCACTGAACTTAGATTTAACATTGGACCCTATAGGAAAAAGCATATATTTGCTATCTCCTCTGAAGCTACTGAAGTAAATTGAACCAAACTTTACAGGAATGATGTATGGTAGGTCCTTTACTTAGTTTGCCGAAATTTTTTCGATCCATGAAAAACATGGCCGCCAGCGCAGAACATAGTTTAACATGGGACCCTATGGAAAAAGCAAATATTTGCTATCTCCTCTGAAGTTACTGAAGCAAATGGAACCAAATTTTACAGGAATGATGTATGGAAGGTCCTTTACTAAGTTTGCCGAAATTTTTTTCGATCCGTGAAAAAACTTGGCCACCAGCGCAGAACCAAGTTTAACATGGGACCCTATGGGAAAAGCAAATATTTGCTATCTCCTCTGAAGTAACTAAAGCAAATGGAACCAAACTTTACAGGAATGATATATGGAAGGTGCTTTACTTAGTTTGCCAAAATTTTTCAATCCGTGAAAAAACATGGCCGCCAGCGCAGAACATAGTTTAACATGGGACCCTATGGAAAAAGCAAATATTTGCTATCTCCTCTGAAGTTACTGTAGCAAATGGAACCAAACTTTACAGGAATGATGTATGGAAGGTCCT
Source organism: Modiolus philippinarum (assembly GCA_002080025.1). Taxonomy (NCBI): domain Eukaryota; kingdom Metazoa; phylum Mollusca; class Bivalvia; order Mytilida; family Modiolidae; genus Modiolus; species Modiolus philippinarum. The sequence continues at coordinate 238,214 of MJUU01026874.1, read as the reverse complement.
TTACATAGTTTGCCGAAATTTTTTCAATCCGTGAAAAAACATGGCCGCCAGTGCAGAACATAGTTTAATATGGGACCCTATGGGAAAAGCAAATATTTGCTGTCTTAAATTTCCAAAACTATAGAAGATGAAGATTAAGTGTAAAATGATGAAATGTTTGCCATGCTGAGGCGACTTTGAAATAGTTCATTGACAGCCATTTTCAAAATGGCTGCCAAAAAAGGCGGGAAAATTCAACATTGTCTGATTTCAATGAAATTTGGTTTACAAATAGATATTGATGTTGCAAATTCAAAACTTGTTTTGAAAATTGTTCGTTGACTGCCATTTTCAAAATGGCTGGCAAAAAAGGCGGGAATATTCAACATTGTCCGATTTCAATGAAATTTGGTTTCCAAATAGGTATTGATGTTGCAACTTCAAAACTGATGTCAAAAATTGTTTTTTGACAGCCATTTTCAAAATGGCCGCCAAAAAAGGCGGGAAAATTCAACATTGTCTGATTTCAATGAAATTTGGTTTCCAAATAGGTATTGATATTGCACCTTCAAAACCGATGTTGAAAATTATTTGTTGACTGCCATTTTCAAAATAGCCTTCAAAAAAGGCTGGAAAATTCAACATAATCTGATTTCAATTAAATTGGGTATCAAAGTGGATATTGATGTCACTACTTCAAAACTGGTGTTGAAATTCGTTTGTTGACTGCCATATGCATTTTCAAATGGTGTTTGAGGTACTAAAGTTTGAGAGACTGATGATCAACTGTATAACCTTTAATGTTACATCGATTGTGGCAACTGAAAGCCAGGTGAGCGATACAGGCTCCTGGGAGCCTCTAGTATGAATGATGGTCTGATATGGGTTGTAATTGATAGTGGGCTTTAAATTACAGTTGAAACTGCTGAATTTACTTACCCAATTGGAACCATACTTGTTGACAACTGTCCATAGTCGGTACCTATCGATGAATGTGTCTGGTAAGTCTGCATGTATTCCAAGATGGCCGCCAGCGGGGACCATTGTTTAACATTGCACCCTATGTGGAAAACACGTTCAAAGATTTTTCTCCTTTGAAATTTCTAGAAAATGAGACACTTTAACATTGGGTTACTTCAGGCTGCAGTTTATGCCAGTCATGGATCAGGTGAGCTATACAGGCTCTTTAGAGCCTCTAGTTCATGTAATAAGATTAGAAATCACACAATTGTACCATTTCTGTTTAAAGTTAGCATGTTTAGTCTATATTAAAGTTCATCCCTTCTCTTTCTTTGTTCCCATACATAATAAAAGTTCATATGTACCTTATCTCAGTGGGTTAAATCAACATCAGGTAAATTGGCACACATCCAACTACATGTGTGAATGGGCATTTGTTGACCTTTCTACCTTGAAGGCCAAACTGCTATTGAAAAACCTATTTGATTACCTGGAGAGCTACCAAAAATCCTATTGAAACTGCATTCAGTAACAAGAAAATTGCTGTAATGTAAATTTAAGAGTCAACTCAATGATTAAATCATTTCAGTCATATCTGAGTTCTCAATGTTACTCTTGATATTTGCAGGTTTACTAAATACATGAAATTTTGTGCAATTATTATATTCTTACCAATTTCAAATCTGTCACGGCAACATTGCTTGATTTATAATTCTTTTTAGCTCACCTGACCCAAAGGGTCAGGGTGAGCTATTGCCATCACTTGGCGTCCGTCGTCCGTCCGTCCGTCGTCCGTCCGTTAACTTTTTACATTTTCATCTTCTCCTCTGAAACCACTGAAGCAAATTCAACCAAACTTTACAGGAACCATGTATGGAAGGTCCTTTTCAAAGATTGCTCATTTCGTTCCGATCCAACAAAAAACATGGCCGCCAGCAAGGAACTTAGGTTTAACATTGGACCCTATGGGAAAAATCACAATTTCATCTTCTGCTCTGAAACCACTGAAGCAAATTCAACCAAACTTTACAGGAATGATGTACTAAAGGTCCTTAACAATGATTGCTCATTTCGTTCCGATCCAACAAAAAACATGGCCGCCAGCACGGAACATGGTTTAACATTGGACCCTATGGGAAAATCACATTTTCATCTTCTGCTCTGAAACAGCGGAAGCAAATTCAACCAAACTTTACAGGAATGATGTATGGAAGGTCCTTTACGATGATTGCTCATTTTGTTCTGATCCAACAAAAAGCATGGCCACCAGCGCGGAAGTTAGGTTTAACATTGGACCCTATGGGAAAAATCACATTTTCATCTTCTGCTCTGAAACCACTGAAGCAAATTCAACCAAACTTTACAGGAATGATGTACTACAGGTCCTTAATAATGATTGCTCATTTTGTTCCGATCCGATAAAAAACATGGCCGCCAGCACGGAACATAGTTTAACATTGGCCCTATGGGAAATTCACATTTTCATCTTCTCCTCTGAAACCACTGAAGCAAATTCAACCAAACTTTACAGGAATGATGTATGGAAGGTGTTTTACAAAGATTGCTCATTTCTTTCCGATCCGATAAAAAACATGGCCGCCAGCGCAGAACTTAGGTTTAACATTGGACCCTATGGAAAAATTCACATTTTTTTCTTCTCCTCTGAAACCGCTGAAGCAAATTCAACTGAACTTTACAGGAATGATGAACTTAAGGTCCTGAACAAAGATTGCTCNACTTTTCTTATCTTTAAAATTTTATTTTGCAGAGAAAAATATACAAAGATCAAGCAGAGATGATGTTAGTAAACCATGTATTTCCAGAATTTAACAGTGAAAATGGCTTTTTACGTGCAAGGGTATGTACATCTACATCCAATAATGAACAAATTGTGGCCTTTATCAGAAATGCTTAACTCTGTCTATGATTTAACTTGACCCAAATTTGTTTCGTCATGTTGTAAATCTTGTAGATACGGAAGTAAGTATGAAATTATTACCATCCAGTAAGAAATATCGCTGATTGCTGTTTGAATTAATATGAAGTGTGTATTGACACAGTAAAGATGTCATTGACAATTTATATACACCTAATGCATTTACAGCAATTTTCTTATTACTGAATGCACTCACAATAGAAAATTTGGTAGTGCTCCAGGTAGTTACAATAGTTTTCTCAATAGAAGTTTGACCCTCAAGGTAGAAAGGTCACATAGCCATTCATTGTATTTGTCCTGGATATGGGCCAATTTACTTGATGTCAATTTCATCAGGAAACAAGTCAAGTTCACCCAAACTTGTGTTTGATATTGAAATAGCCAACCAAGAATAAACATGTATTTTTTCATGTAATTAGGTTAGAAATCACACACTTGTACCATTTCTGTTTAAAGTTAGCATGTTTAGTCTATATAAAAGTTCATCCCTTCTCTTTCTTTGTTCCCATACATAATAAAAGTTCATATGTACCTTATCTCGGTGGGTGAAATCAACATCAGGTAAATTGGCACACATCCAACTACATGTGTGAATGGGCATTTGGTGACCTTTCTACCTTGAAGGCCAAACTGCTATTGAAAAACCTATTTGGTTACCTGGAGAGCTACCAAAAATCCTATTGAAACTGCATTCAGTAACAGAAAAATTGCTGTAACGTAAATTTAAGAGTCAACTCGATGATTAAATCATTTCAGTCATATCTGAGTTCTCAGTGTTACTCTGATATTTGCAGGTTTACTAAATACATGAAATTTTTGTGCAATTATGATAGTCTTACCAATTTTAAATCTGTCACGGCAACATTGCTTGATTTATAATTCTTTTTTGAGGTTTGCTTACATTTATTTTCATTTTTTCAGGCTTGTTGGGTATTGAAACATTTTTGTGAATTAAAATTTAAAAATGAGAACAATTTACGGCAAGCCTTAGAATTAACACGGAATGCATTGTGTGGAGACAAAGATTTACCAGTACGGGTAGAAGCTGCAATAGCTTTACAGATGTTAATTACAGAGCAAGAAAAAGGTAAATATCATGTACATTATAGTACATAATGATATTCTTTATTATGGATTGTTACTATGTTGAATTAGAACTCAAATCTTACACAATGTAGCAATATTTTTGATTTCCCATAATCAAAATAAAAAATTTCTATAAAGACTAAAGACTAGAACAAATGAAAGAGAAAATAAGAGAGTAGAAAAAATGTGTCCCCGTGACATTAACAATTAGGGGGCATATAAATTTTTTGGTCTGTATGCAAAAAAACTTAACATTAGATATACATGTATTTATATATGAAGATATACATGTAGATCATGTATACTTTGTAATGTTTTATGTTTTTACACCTGATGTTTGGTTCTCTAATGTTAATAAAAGAGTTTGAATTAATTTTAAATAACTTGACATGTACGATTGGCTGCTCATTGCAGAATGGTTCATCCTTGTTGAGATGATGGACAAAATTTATTGGTATTTTACCCTATGTTTCATAAGATGCATGTATTGTCTTTCCACATTTTGTTTGAGTAATATTAAAACATGTCCATATAATACATGTATGTGCATCTAAAAGTATACTGTGTTCCATAGTTATGCTTTAATATACTAGATGTTTTGTTTTCTCTTTGCAGCAAAACAGTTTATACAACCTCATATAAAACCAATAGTTTTAGGTAAGTTTAAAGACAAACGGTGTACATTTGCCATTCATTTATTGTGTGAAGACTATTGGTAAAGTATTACTTTTAAATTGAATCTTCTTCATTCTATCCAAGCTTTCAGAGTATATGGCATGTGTCATTTCTGATAAGTGGAAGTCACAATTAGATGTGTTTTTACATGTAATGGCTATTTCACTTTTCGATCTGATATTCATTTAAATTCAAATTAATAATCAACATAGTAAAAACTTAAATTAATAAGCATTGACAAATAATGCCAATGTCCTCTAAGTTGAATATTTATGGGACTTTTGTTGGTGCTATATGAAAACCTGGGTATCCAAGGTGTCCGTCACTGTTCTACCAGTGGATGCCATTTTGGCCCAGGGATATTTAGAATAACAATTTTTGTAAAAGACGAATCTTAGCAAATGATAATACAGACTTCACTAAAACTTGCAAATGAACTTGATATTGGCTTAATGGTCTTCCTGTGCATTGATGCATCAGTCTTCTAATCGACTCCAAAAGTTGATGCGAAAATTACTGTCCAGTTCTGAAAAAAATTTGACCAGAATTTTAAAATATTGAACAATTGTTGAAACATGTAAACTTACGACAAAATATAATGTACAAACATGTCAGATTTAAAGTCAAGTTTAGTTCTTCACATGGTTACATGAATACAATGTCGAGAAAAAGCAAATTTGTCTTGAAAGACGTTCATGAATTTGATAAATGTAACACGCTAACCCTCCAATGACAACCCAAAACTTGACGACAGGCAATGTTTCTGACATCAGAATCTGTCATCGGAATAAATAATTATACCCCACTCGTTAGAGAGTGGGGTATACTACATTCACGTTGTCTGTCCATCCGTCCGTTGGTCCGTCTGTTCGCACAAAAATTTATTTCTGTCACAATTTTCTTAGCTTTTGGTGGAGGGATTGATTTGAAAATTGGTATGCAGTCTCAATATGATTAGTTGTAAGGAACATCCTTTTTTGAGTCTTGCACGATTTGCACTTCCTGTTTAACGAAATGTGGACTTAGTTACGAAATGTAGTGAAACATGAATTTTTTGTTGCAGTTTTATCAGCTTTTATAAGAGGGATTGATTTCAAAATTGGTATGCAGCCTCAATATGATAAATTGTAAGGAACGTCCTATTTTGGGTCTTGTCCGATGTGCACTTCCTGTTTAACGAAATGTGGACTTAATTACGCAATGTAGTGAAACATGAATTTTTCGTCGCAGTTTTCTGAGCTTCTATAAAAGGGATTGATTTCAAAATTGGTATGTAGCCTCTATATGATTAGTTGTAAGGAACATCCTATTATGAGTCCTGTTTGATGTGTACTTCTTGTTCTAATTTACAAAAATAGCGAAACATGATTTTTTTTTTGTCGCAGTTTTCTCAGCTTCTATAACAGGGATTGATTTCAAAATTGGTATGCAGCCTCTATATGATTAGTTGGTTACTATTTTCTGTTTATTCTTGAGGATTATGTCACTGTGTCCAAAACCTGTTTTGTGTCCACACACACTTAAATTTGCACTTGCCATATTGATTCAGGGTTCATTGAGTGGGGGTATCACTGGTTGCCATTTGGCGACAGCTCTTGTTTCATCAAATGTCATCAAATAAAGTAATGGTAATAGCAAATAAGCTTATGTCATATTATGTGGCATGGTTATGAACATTTAAACTGTATGTCAGACTGCATCAACAAATACATGTTACATTTCATGTCAAGTAAATTTTAATATTTATGTGACAGTTGTTGATGCTATACAAAAACCTGGGTATCCAAGGTGTCCGTCACTGTTACCAGTGGATGCCATTTTGGCCCAGGGACATGTATGCTGATCTCAAAATGTACTTTAAATATTTAAAGTTTATTGTATCATTTCGTTTATCGTCATCAGAGCCTTGACATGCTACAAGATGAAATGAAAAAAGGCAGTGGGTTACAAATTAAATATTTTCAAGACACTTCGGACATGTTAGTGGTAATGGATTTGTATATGTATTTCAGAATTATTAAATGTGATACGAGAAACAGAAAGTGATGATTTAACGACTGTCATGCAGAGATTAGTGTGTACATATGTAGAGGAAGTTACATCATTATCTGTAGAAATGATGTCACATTTGGTAAGGATTTATAAATCTTGATACTTCTGCTTGGTTTAAGGGGGGTGAATATATATAATGGATTTGTCAAGGAATCCAGTAATTATACCCCACCACTTTTGGTTGACAACTACATGTTTGTGATGGCCATAGACTTCTGAGTATCATGAAATGCACCATAACAACAGAGCTGTTTGTCTGTTTACTTTACATGGATATGCAATGGCTTTTAGAAAAAATGAAGATTAACATATCAAACACGGCAAGTGTTAATAATATACATACATCAAAGTGACATGAATTAGCCCTGTGTCATTCCATCCACCAAAAGTTTATGACTTTACAAGAAAATAGATCTGTCTTTAAACTTGGTACCTTAGATGTTGACTACAACAACTTGGGCCAAGTTGGAGTTTTGGTTCAGATGTCACAGTGATTTTGAAATTATGACATTGAAACTTGAAGTACATGTATTTGCGAATCTTCAGAATATCATGTAATGCACCATTATAAGCACTTTTCAAGTTCTTTTTGATTAAGGGAAGTTAGAGTTTATGAGAGAATATTACATATATATACATGAACACTTTATTTCCTTCAGGCACAAACATTTGGCCAGGTAATAGAAGCAGACATATCAGAATCAGAAGAGAAATCCATAACTGCTCTTGGTTTGTTGAATACCATGGAAACCATTCTAACTGTGATGGAAGATCAAAAAGAGGTATTGTGAGATTCAAAAAATTGTTCACACCAAAACATGAAATCTGCTGTGCTTAAACATTTACAAACGAGACAACGGCAGTACAATACCAAAATGCGCAAATCATAAGATTACATAGATAAAAGTCCGGAGACAAGGCCAAAACGAGAACAACTTCAGACACTAAACGTCCACAAAACTCCGGAACAACACTTAAAAATGCACTAACAGTGTGAACTCCAAATAATTGCAAGAATGCAAAAAAATTTTCAATTTTAATGAATATATACATGTACATGATCTTTGTATACAAGGCAATTACATCAAGACCATTACAGCTGATTCGGCTGAGCATGTTGCAAATGAATTACCTATCTTGCTAGCTATGTTTGGTTCATGGTTTGGTTTACCTATGAATGTGTATTGCTTTGAATAACAAACTCAGCCGTCCAATCAGAAACCATCTTTAAATGACTTTACTTAGTCAACCATGAAAGTCACACCTTCAGGTGAATTATAGGCTATTCCAGATTGTATCAGAAAGACAACCATAATTTGTAAGCATATCTTGCTTCATGGACATATATTTTCAAATGTAAGAAATCAATGGTGGCATTTACTTTAAATTAGTCAAGATTACTTAATATTAAACCAAAAGTATTTGTAAACAATAAATAATAGCACTACAGACCAGGAGAGGCAAATAATATCTAGTTAATCCGCATGCTTTAAACCAAATATGAAAACTTTATTCCATATGAAAACTGCATAAAATTGTGACTGATAGACAGACAGATCTTTATCACTGTATACACGTATTAATAACATGCAGATATTATTTTTGACCTTCAGATAAAACTATCAAATGCAATATACATTGTAATCTCTTCATCAAGGTGTGAATTTTGCCTTGGGCATTTTGGACATTTAATTACATGCATCAATACACATCCCTAGGCTTAGATGACTAAGGTAAAAAGTTTGCAAACTTTAATAGAACGTGGATACCTGAAATGGCTGTAAATGTAATCAGTAATATTGCAAGTACAAGTAGATGTATATACTACATACTGGTACAAAATATGTGACCATTCTAATGATGATTTTCATATTCTGATGCTTGCCTGATTTTAACCGTCAGACACTCTAATTTTTTTCTGAAGACTGGACATATATATATTCAGTAGCTGTGGGCTCTTACAACAACAAAAAAATGGTGTTGAGGGATGGAGATGGGTGTCAGAAGGCATTATAATTTTTAAAAAATGGATTGTTTATTAGGGATTTAGGAGACTTACATTGAAAAAACATATAGAAACAGAAAGTCAAATGTTCATGCATTTGGGCCCTTTCAATAGTGTGATCCTGTCTTACATTTATTTGTTAAAAAGTACTTATTTAAGATCAGAATAGATTGGTTACCAAACTTCAAAGTAATCTTTCTGATCAAAAATGTTATCTTTTCAATAACAACTACACACAATTTGTTTTTGGGTTTTATGCAGTATACAATTCTTGTTATATATTTGGAAATACAGAATTGGGTAAATGTATATCAGAAAACAGCAATTGATATCAAGTTAAATTTGGCTAAAGAGTGATGCATTAATAACTGTGCTTCATCTTGAAGTTACACATTGTTTATTTCAGATTATGCTACAATTAGAGGGCATAGTATTAAATGTGATAGGTGTCATTATGCAAAAAGAAATAATGGGTAAGTACTAAAATGTGATGTGCATTATTATGTGGTATATGGTCTCTGAGGTGTAATAGCATGGTTGCCTAAATTGTTGGATATTGTTGGTTCAGTCAGGTTTAGGTCAAAGTCTTGAGACTTTGATATTGATATTAAAATCCTCTGCACTAAGAACTCAGTGTTTCATATGGTTTGGTACAAGAATTGTGTATCTGATAGGATGATATGTTTTGCTATGGATTTTAACTTTGTATGTTGGACAGGTAAAAGGTAGGACTGAATTACTTGTTGTCAATGTGATGTACCTAAGAGATTTTTCTGTAATACAGGAAATTCGGCATATGTTTACTAAATACGAAAAAGAAAGGAAATTGGGTATATGTCAAGCAGACAAAATGTACATGTATCTAGGTTTTGGAAAGGTAGTAGTCCATCCTAGTTGCATTATATGAAAGTATTATGTTGAAGTGTTATGGCATACTGTATTGTAAGACAAGACAGTTGTTTCAAAGTATATGTGCATCATTATTAAATAACTCTCAGATCCTTTCCTTTGAGAGAGTAATACTTGGTGCTAAATTGATCATGATATTTTAAAGTGTTTGCTATGATAATTTGTAGTGAACTTCAGTGATATCGGACACAAACTGAAATAATGTGTCTTTTATGACAGAAGGAATATAAAATTTTTCTGAAGAAATTAGCATATGTAAATGCAGTGATGATTAGATACAATTTCAATTGACTTGTTGATTTTGCATGACACATTAAAAATGCTTTGTAAACCTAGTAACATTTTCAGGCAGGTGTTATTTTAATCTTTAAAGTACACATGTATAAAAAAAATGCATCTGTATGTTCATCATTGAGGTCCCTGTTATGACATTAATAGAAAGCTATTTCTTTTAATAATTTACATCTAAACACCATTTGTATTGAAGACAGAGACATATGTATATTTTTATTGACATGGATTGTAATGCAATTTTAGTACCACTGCATATAGGCTTCATGTTGGAATGGATCTTCCTAATAATTTTAAGGTTACACATGTATCTTGTAAGATAAAGGAAAACAAGAAAAGTTCCAAAAAAGGTGGACAGGATATGCAGGACTTTAGTTGAAAAATTGCCACTAAAATAAAAGGTGAAAATAATTTGTTTCCTTGTTCCTTTATAACATTTTTATCAACTTACAAGAGGTTGATAGAGCAGTGAAATTATTTGTTTTTATATTTTCAGATTTTTATGAAGAGATGTTATCATTAGTATACAGTTTAACCAGTTCACATGTATCTGTACATTTATGGCAGGTGTTCCAAATGATGTATACTATGTTTCAGAAGGATGGCATAGACTACTTTACAGGTCAGTCAAATTCTCCTAGTCTTTGCCTTTAGCCACTAGCCCTATGGCCAAGACTAGTAACATCAGTCTCGGACTAGTAAAAATTTGAAGTCGTTAGTTGACCTTATTAAAAAAAGAATCTTCTATTTGAGCTAGTGAAATTGAGTTGGGGCTAGTACAACATGGGACCTTACTAGCCCTTAGGGCTAGCAAATGAAAAAAGTTTTTGGTATAGTCGGTTCTCCTGTTAAGATCTGCAAGATCTTAAGTTATGAGTATGTAAATGCCATATTATGATCGACATTTTCAGACCAGTTAAACTTTCCTTGCATTAAACAGCTTGGCCTAATTTTGGCACTTTGATAGTGATTGAGTAATTTGTCATCTATTTCAGCAATGTTTTTGGCACAAATTTGAAATATTGTTACTGTGAGATGCAGTTTGAAAGCTGTCTAGTGCTGAAAGCTGAGAAGGGTGTATAAATTATCTTTCTATGATTTCTAGCAAATTTAATCCAACACCTGACCGGTGTTATAAAAATATTTCTCATCTCTGAGATGTGAAATTTCCTGCCAAATCTTTTCGGAACACAATCCTCTGTGTTTTACATGATATCATAAGCAAGGATGTGATATTTCTGTGGAATCGCGGATTTTCGCGGATCAGGTTGTTTCCGAATATGTTTTTAGCTGGCCTGGCTAATGCCAGGGCGAGCTTTTGTCATCACTTTGCATCCGTCGTCCGTCTGTCCGTCCATCTCGCCGGTGTAAACTTGTCATTCAAAGATCTTCTCCTCTGAAACTACCGGGCCAATTGGAACCAAACTTGGCCACAATAGTCCTCAGGGGGTCCCCTACAAAAAAGGTGTTTTTCAGGTCCGTGCGATATCCAAGATGGCCGCCAGCGGCAAACAGTTTTAACATTGGACCCCATGGGAAAACACATTCAAAGATCTTCTCTGAAACTACTGAGCCAATTGGCACCAAACTTGGCCACAATAGTTCTTTGGTGGTCCCTTACAAAAGAGGTGTTTTTCAGGTCCACACAATATCCATGAATGCCACCAGCGGAAAACATAGTTTTAACATTGGACCCTATGGGGAAACACGTTCAAAGATCTTCTTCTCTGAAACTACTGGGCCAATTGGCACCAAACTTTGCCACAATAGTCCTTTGGTGGTTTCTTACAAAAAAGATGTTTTTCAGGTCTGCTCAATATCCAAGATGGCCGCCAGCAGGAAACATAGTTTTAACATTGGACTCTATGGGAAAACATGTTCAAAGATCTTCTTCTCTGAAACTACTGAGCCAATTGGCCACCAGGTGGAAACATAGTTTTAACATTGGACCCTATGGGAAAACACATTCAGAGATCTTCTTCTCTGAAACTA
>MJUU01026874.1:191690-219620 GCA_002080025.1 Modiolus philippinarum | reverse complement strand
GGGGGGGGGGCACTTGTAAAATTCTCATCTTTTTCATCACTTCTAGAGTTGAACACCATAAATTGGAATGGTGAATATTACAGGATTTATTGCATTGAATATTGATTAATCATAATTAAACTTAGTAGTCATACATGTACCACGTGAGAATCTTTACAGAGATTGCTGCCATTTGCACTTTGATTTTATTTTTTGGCCGGCACTTTTAATACCATATCTAGTTGTCAGTCTTGTGATGAAAATCTCTTTAATGATAGAGAAATGTGATTCAACAGTTAGACACTCTAATTTTTTTCTGAAGACTGCAATTCTATTTAGTATACATAAAAAAAAAAAAATCTTTATTTCTCAGAGAATTCTCATTTTAGGTGAATATATCTTGGGGGTTGTTCATGGACCAGTCCAGCAGTAGCTGGCACATTTCAAATTTTGTTTTCCAAAATGTATGAGCATTTTTTGAATCCCAATCACAAATAATCTTCAATACTAAGTTTGGTTTCATTTTATAACAATGATTTTTTTGTCATAAATTACATACATGTAGAATGCACTTAAAAATATGAAATAAGGGCAGATAACTCATTGATTGGTACAAAATCTAGTTGCTGTTTTATGTACCATATGAAATAATGGCAAAAGATACCCCCAAACACACACACACTCACCAAAATAAAAGACAGTTTTGAGATTTCCTGTTGAACTTGGATGCACTAAAACTCTTTAAGTCTTTGCATTGGTATCTTAGGTGTTTGTTTGGCTTGATAATGTAGTAATGTCCCTTTTGTCTTGTTTATACATGTACATGCAGTCATTATTAACAGATAAATAGTGATATTTACAAAACTAAATATTGAATAACATATATGTCAGTCTTATGATGAAATTGTTAACCATGATAGAGATATCTGATTCAATGGTTAGACACTCTAATTTTTTTCTGAAGACTGATAGAAATTAACATTTCATAAAACATACCAAAGAAAAGAATTGTCATTTGGTTAATGGAATATAGACAAGGAACATCACAAAATTAAAATAAAAGATATTTGAAACTAGCAAATTAACATTTCATTTTTTGAAAATTTTTGCACATTACCATTAGAGACGGAATTACCGTACTATTGGTTGTTTTTGCTTTGTTGCAGCTATTCTTATGCTTAGGCCACACCAAATTAATTAGTAGTTCTTCGAGATTTTGGCCAAAAAAATTGGAGTGAGCGAGCGAAATTTTTTTTTTTATTTTAAATTTTTCGCCTCAAATATTCTTGAATTTAAGAGCGAGTGAAATATTTTTTTTTTATTTTTTCTTGTCCGCTGTTTCAATAATGTTTCAAATATGCGCATTTGAACCTGCATAACAGCTCACATTCAACCTCCAAGCTTAAAAGGGCATTTGTGATAAATCAACAACAACTATTTCACATTCTGACCTTCTGTTACATGATATCTATAGCCACAACTACATGTATATGTTGTTCAGCACTACACTTTTCAGTATGCATATTGATCACTAACTAGTCTACCAAAGAATTGTATAAAGTAAGGGTTATTTTATTTTCATGTAAATAATCACTAGAAATCATTTAAGATATACTTAACTAGAAACTTTTGCAAAAAAAAAAAACAAAACAAACAGACAAGCAGATTCAAAAATGATAATCACATATGTTCAGCTTGCAGAGTTGGTCAGTATCTGGCAGTGATTATCTTAAACAGGTGCTAGAACCCTTAAAGTCTCCCTTGATAATTCTTATGATGTCTTAGAAATATTCCACTATTTATGTTTTAAAAACATAAATGTATAAACCTCCATACAAAGAACAACAATGATTAAGATGCATGCAAGAAAGTTTTGTCTTATGTAGTAAGTAAAATTATTTAGGTAAATTTAAAAAGCTTTTTTTGTCAGTAGTATATACTGACATGACTGATGTCATCATGTGTATGCACTTTTAACATCAGATTCATGGCATGACTCATTCCAAATTCATATTGATACTGTTTCACTTATTGAACAGACAAGAAGAGTTAACCAGTTAAGTTCGCCTTGCTAGGCTTTCCCACATTTGGCTGTTTGTTTGTTCATTGTTTCAAAACTCTGTAATAATCTTTACATCAGATTGTAAAGTTAACACTGAATTCTGTACACTATGAAAAAGAAAGGAAACGGGGTAAATGTCAAGGAGACAACATCCCATATCCAGGTTAAAACGACCCAAAACAAAGCATCTAGGCCTAGGGGTCACTGTACGGTCTTCAACACAGTGAGGAACCCCCGGGGAGGAACCTCGCACCACTAGTCCTAAAACAACTTTTGTCTGGGAAAACATTTTCAAAGATCTTCTCCTCTGAAACTACTGAGCTTATTGGTACCAAATAATTAGACAGGACGGCTTGAATAATTCAAGTTTGACGCCTCATGACTATTCATGTAAGGCAGTTGACCGTTTTACTCCGTTCCCACATCATTTTCTTGCAGCCATGCCATCTGAATCAGAATAACGCTTAACTACAATGCATTTTCCCTTATATCAAGCGCATAAATGACACAGATTCGATTTTTATAATTTCCGAATCAAATTCGTGAAAACTGTTTTTGATTTCAACGTGCGGGATTTTTATTTTTATTTTTTTATTTTTATTTTGGAAAATTAGGAGCGGGAAAATAATTTTTATTTTTAAATTTTGATTTTGCTAATTTAGGAACGGGATTTCCAAAGAACTACTAATTAATTTGGTGTGGCCTTAAATCTTATTTAGACAGTATCTCTTGGTTTATTGTACATTCAGATAGATTCTTTTCTCTGTTTGCAGAAATGATGCCAGCCCTTCATAATTATATAACTGTAGATACTCCAGCATTCCTGGCTAATCCAGAACATGTACAGATAATATATAATATGTGTAAAACTGTAAGTAATTTCAGGATACATATTGAAGTTGCACTACATTTTCTATTCCTTTTACATCTAAGACATATGCAAGGAATTTCCTGTCTGTAAAATGTGTTTATAATCGATCATTTGAACTTTTGTAGTGGTAAATGAATAGTTAGTGTGTTTATTTCCAATTATTTGGAAATCTTCATTAATATCATTATGCCCATTCACGTACAATTCATGTATATCAGAAAACATGCACATACAACAATTTCACAAATCAAAATGTGCATGCACGTACAGTTGAAAAATTGATCATTGAATACTGAATATTGATAACACAGCAAAGTAAAAGGAAAATAGTTGTCGGCATATGTCAAATAGTGAAGTAAAGATACTGCTTTGCATATGTATACTCGTAAAATAAATTGCACCCCCAAATTTGACTTCAAAGAGTACATGTACCCTCAAGTGGGAAAAAATTGGCAGTAAGGGTTAAGGTCAAGAATCTGCCTAGAGGTCATTGGTTAAATTTTGAAATCTGCAGAGTTTGCGAGAAGACTTTTTGGTCTGCCGGTCATGGGACTGGCATGTTCAAATTTTCTGTCAGTCCTACAAAAATTTTGCCGATCCTACAAAATTTGGCTCCTCACCATGCAGGTGGCATATATGGGAATGCCCGGTCTATGATGGGTAGTCAGGGTATAATATGGAAAGGTTGACCAAGAACCAAACTGAATGGAGAAATACTAAGCACCATGCAGTATAAAGACCTCTTCTATGTAATTTTCACTCGCTGGGAGTCATAATGAAACCTATAACCTTTTCTCCTCTTTCTTCTAGTGACACTCAAAACTAGTAGCCTTTGTTGTCCCTTCCATCTTTATTTCTTTCTTCTTTGACCAATACTTTTTTTGAATTTACTCAAATTGTTCACTTCCTGATAAAACTGAAATATTGGACATTGCACTCTACCTAATCAATCATCAAAATTTCATCAATGTTAATATGAAAATATGTCTTTTTGATATTTGCAAAACTTGTGTGAGTGAAAGTGCCACCTAAATTTTTGGATCTTTGTTTTGCCACAAATTTACGTGGCACTTTCACTCACACAAGTTTCTTGTTATGCCTTATGTAGCCAACTATAGGGAAGATGGTGAGGCCCGTGCTGTGGGTATCGTTGACACTTAAATTGGCAGTTAGAACTAAGTCTTAAATTGTCATTAGTTTTTATTTTTCAAAATTACATTGGCAGGCGTTACCGGAGTTAAAAGGGTACATAACGAACGTAATATCAGTTGTGATTCATAATCGTACGGAGAGAATCCATCCCTCCCACATTGTCATTCGTTCGAGAAACTCCCTTCGTGTCCTTTTCCCTTTATGATTCGAATCTGTAGAAATTTTAATTCCGCGGTACGTTCCTTTGAAGCCACCAAACGCTTCCCTAGTGTTGCATTTAAATGTTCGGCCATGTTATTTGAACTGGTTTATCATTTAAAATACGGGAACCAGTATCGAGTGATACATCTAAAAACGACGAGAGAAAAGTAACCTACAACGGCCGTTTTATTTTTGCCGGTCATCAGGACCGTCACAAACAATAAATTTGCCGGACCTAGCCGTTTTTTGGCGGTCAGGACCGACAGGACCGACGATTTTCGCGAACTCTGAATCTGTTTATCAATGAGTGAAATTGAATTAAAGTAAAAATTGTATTATTTATGAAACATGAGAATAATCATTGTGGCAGATTTTTATAACATGCAATGTATATTGTAACACTTATAAACATGACAAAAAAAGAATATGATAAAAGTACTATTCCAGAATTAATTTTAGGGTAGAGGATGGATTTAGACAGCACTTGTAAAAAGGACTTTCCATGAATAAAATATTATCATACCCCCGCATACAAAGTATGGGGGTATATAGGAATTGCCCTGTTTGTCCATATATATGTACCATGTCAGCTCATGTTCTCCTAAACGGCTGCTGGATTTTGATTTACTGTTACTCATTTGAAGATCTGCATAAAGTAATATGCTTGCTTCCCAAAATTTTTAAGGGGATATAATTTTTCTTTTGAACATTATCTAGCGAAAAGTGGGACCAACCTCGTCAGCACATGTTCTCCGAAACAGCTGCTTAGATTTTGATGAAATTTAAGACAGTTTTAGCACACCATCTAAGGATGTGCCTGAAAATATACTGTTGCTGCCCAAAGTTTCAAAAAGTGGAAATTCGTCTTTGACTATTTTTTGGAGAAAGGAGGGGAGTTGAACCTTGTCAGTGCATTTTCTCATAAATAACTGCTTAGATTTTGATGAAATGTTACACAGTCGTAGTACCACTTATGAAGATGTGTATGAAGTTATATGGTTGCTGCCCAAAATTTTGAAGGGGAAATCATTCATATGTGAATATTTCCTGGAAAAAGGGGGAGAAACCTTGTCATTACATGTCCTCTTAAATTGGTACTTGGATTTTGATGAAATTTTACTCAGTTGTATTATCCCACCTGAGGATGTGCGTTGCTGTCGGAAGTTTTGAAGGGGAGATAATTCGTCTTTGATTATATTTTCTGGAAAGAAGGGGTAGGTAGAATCAGGGTCCAATTAGGGGGTACAACTGGCTGCCATTTGGCGATAACTCTTAATTTATTTTTCTTCGGTTTCTACAGGGGAAGTTCCCAATACACCCATTACCCATCAAATTTTTATTAAGGGCTATTCCATTAAAAAGGATGTACCAGGGTCGGAAGGCAGAAAAGAAAATTCTTGTGGGTTCTTGTCCATTTTGTATTTTATTACTATACTCATAATTGTCCATTACCCTTGGTTGTGGGGGTAGTAGAAAATTGCCTTCCGACCCCGGTACATGCATTTTAATGGAAAAGCCCTAAAGTACTTTTGGACATCCTCCCCAACCCACACCCCCATTATATGAAATGTAACCTTGACATATTTTATTGTGAACAATATGTGCTATGTTTTTCATGTTGATTAATTGCTGGGTAATGTATGTTTATCCTCAGGTGATGTCGGCAGACATTGGTGAAGATGCTGAGTGTCATGCTGCTAAGTTATTAGAAGTTATTATACTTCAATGTCCAGGACAAGTAGATCATGTAAGTACATGTATCTTTACAGCACATGAAACAATCATTCAGGGAAATGAGATCAGGGAAAATGTAATGAGCGATATCTTGGATTAATTGACCTAATCAGTCATTGAAATGAGGCCAGGGTAATGGAATTAGGAAGGTATGGATATATTGACAATGAAATGAGATTACAGATAAATTGACTTTATTAAAAAATAAAATGAGCTGGGAAAAACTGACTTTATCAAACAGGGGGGGGGGGGATGTTGAATAAACTGAATTGACCATACAATGAAATGAGATATTGGATAACTGACTTGTCAGTCAGGGAAATGGAGATATTGGCTGAACTAACTAAATCTATCAAGATAATTGATAAACTGACTTTGTCAGACAAGGAAATAAAATATTTTATAAACTGACTTTATAAACTGACTTGGAACTGAAATGAGATATAGAGTCAATCAATCAAATGAGATACTGATTGATCAGTCAATTGGAATTGGGTATCAGTGATTTTTTAACTGTAGAATTGAGGCCGAAATTCGGCCTTTTCCCAATGAGAAAAAGGTACAAAAATAACCAAAATTTTATGTGAAATTCCCAAAATGGTCGGTGAAAAAATTCTTTTGAAATCCGGTAAATATACGTTAGAACAGAACCCAATTGTAGCCTCATTATTCAGAATCTTTAAAACGCTTTAAATCACGTTATCTGCATAAAGCACTTTAGTGACCGAGAATGCGCATTCAAGCATGAATATTTATACTACAGAATGGCTTCTCACAATTCTAAGTACTATGTTAAGCACTTCCAGAAGGATGATAGTAAAGGTTTGATGAAAATAGATAAGGCATTCAAGAAAATAAAACCTCAGTTAAGCGAAAGTGAGTCCATAAGTTTTAGAACTTTGAGTTCCACAAATGTAGTCAATACTTCATCTGTTGATGTCAGTGACACGGAACCGTACCCTGCTACACAATCATGTACCACTCTTTGTGATGATAATCCCACAAATTTAGTATCAAAAGATCAGTGTACAATAACAGATAAAGTTAGTCAAGAGTCTGAATATCACTCAGATGATGATAAAGAAGGAACTGTGGCTGTGCCTGACCAGAGAAAGTTCAGTTCCATCAAATATGAGCTGAAATATCAGTGGCTTTACTATAGTTCAGTGCAAGGGGGTTACATGTGTAAACATTGTGAAATGCATGGTTTAACATTTGACCCGCAGAGACCGTTTGCCAAAAAAGGTGTAAAAATTGGAACACACCCAACACATGTTGTTGAGAGACATCAGTCATCCAGTATACATACAGATTCTGTGAAAAGGCACACTCTTGCAATTAGTAATGTAAATGTATTGCATCAGCTGTGTGTTGATCAAGCTCGTAGAAAACTACACAACAGAGAATTTATTAAAAAACTGTTTGAATGTCTTGACAAATTTAGAGGGCAGAAACAAAGACAGATTGAACTTTAAAACAACTACAGAGATGGAAATATGAAAAATAAAATGTTTAAAAAATTCCCAATTTCTCATTTATTGCGATAAAATTTTCCCAAATGAAAAGGCACAGGCACCTTTGAAAAAAGTTTTAAAAACACTGGGTATTGGATAAACTGACTTAGTCAGTTATGTAAATGATGTAATTCATAATTTGTCAGGATACAAGAACAAATTAATCAGTTGATTGAATCATTTAATGCTAGATGGAGTCTTTAAGAGTACAGTTAATATAAGAGGGACAAGTATAAAATTAATTATAAAATTGAATTACCTACATTCAGAATACAAAAAATTGCACATTTGATATCCATGTTTACATGCTATAATAGGTAATTTCATCTTTTGTAAAGTAGGGTCACAGAGACGGCCACATTTGTTTTAACATTGTTTTCGCTGTATTGCAGGTAATTCCATCATTTGTAGAATTAGCATTACAAAGACTTACTCGTGAAGTATTAACGTCAGAATTACGGACTATGTGTTTACAAGTTGTGATAGCTGCATTGTATTATAATTTACCATTTTTGATGGACACATTAACCAAGTTACAAATTCCTAATGTAAATGGATCATTATTAGCTCAGTTTTTAAAATCCTGGTTTCATGATGTGGATTGTTTTGTAGGGTAAGTTTTTGACATGATTGTCTTTTAAATACTTTGATCATGAGAATTTTTACAAGGAGTAAATGCTCCTAAAGTATTAACATCTGCTCTGGTAGAGACTGACTACATGATGTCCAGTAAATTTAAACAAAATAATTTCTGTGAATTGTGAAATTAAATCATTGTGAATAATTCTAACTTCAACAGAAAAAAAAATGTGAAAATTAGCCACTGAGTAGGGTCATAACATAAAATTAAGTATTTTTGAAAATACATTGGTATAAAGTATCTTGTGATAAGAAAACACATAGCTTGAGGTATTTTAAGAAAGGAAACTAACCACTAATATTGATGACCTTTGGAGCTCAGTGAATTAACAGGATGTTGCTACAGTCTGACATCATATTGAATTAAAATTACCGAAGTTACTTACTGTGCATTTAGTTTCTGTATATGGCCATTTTGACAACATAAGTCTCTTCAGTGAAGATCAAAATCCAGAAACCGAAATATGTACATGTATCTAAGTTGACAGAGAACAAATTACCAATAGGATCTAAATATACTCAACAAAAAAAGTTGAGGATTAAGATTTTTTATTTTCATTACAAATGTATTAAGTTTTACCATACGGTTTAATTTGACCTTATCATACAAGAGCCAATCAGTCATGGATCTTGGAGTCTAATGTTTTCGAGATTATCAGGTTGGACACTTGAAAAAAGTAAATGAGGTCAACCTTCCAACTGGTCATGCCTAGACGGAAAACACAAATTTCTGAAATTTGCATTTTTACCCCAAAAATGTATCCACCTGAAAAACGAATCAAATTTTTGTCAGGCACCGATGCAATAAAGCCTTTTCTTCCACAATTTCTGTGTCCTGATTATTTTAACATTGCTGTTAGGTAAAAATGTTTAATCTTAGCACCATACCCCTCCAAATTTTGAAAATGACCAAAACAAAAGTGAAAGTTCTTGTATGGGACAAAATGGGTACCCTTATGTGAATACCCACTTCTTTGCCATTTCAACAATTTTTGGTGAATCGAAATCTGTAGGCAGTCAAAAGATTGAACAACTCGATAAAAATGTCAAAATCATGATTTTTTTGCAAAAACGTGATTTTTTTATTCTCAAAAATGAGAAATTTTGAAAAGTCGAAAATTGCAGAAAATGTTCAAAATGGTAAGTGTATATACTGGGCAAAATTTCATGTTGATCTGAACAGTGGTTATGTCCAAGCTTCAAGACGAAAATTAAGATACATGAATTTAAATGAATATGATCCTTAACTTTTTTTGCCCAGTATAGAAAAGCCAAAATCAGCCAAGGACATAGCTTTGCATGAGGGAAATACTCCTTAGTTTTAAAAAAAAGTCTCTTAAATTTACATAGAGCAGATTTTCAAATAAAACAATCGAAAATTGTATGTTTTGTTAAATGTTTTTAATTTCCACCCTTTACTTTATTGGCAGGTTACATGATAGAAAAATAACAGTGTTAGGATTATGCTCTTTAGTAAATCTGATAAGTAACAATAGACCAAATGAAGTGTCTGAAGTAGCAGCACAGATTCTGCCAGCCTTGTTACTTCTGTTTTCTGGTTTAAAGAGAGCATATGCTGCAAAGGCCAAAGAAGACGAAGACAGCAGTGATGAGGAAGATGATGACGAAGAAGAAGAAAAAGATGAAAATGGTAACATAACATGGGATTGATGGATTGATTGTTGTTTACATCTTGTGGTCAATATTTTAGCTACATATATTTTTGAGAACATGTAATTTCAGTAGCAGTTTGCTTATTGCTGTAGGTTACTGGAACTCATTAAAACAATTCTTGTAATAAGATTATTTATGACATCAGTCAAAATAAATTTACATGCAGAAGTAGAATTACATTCATGTCATTAGAATCATCCATTATTGATTAGCAATTCCACAAGATACTCATGAAATGTACCACAATACAATGCTTTACTAGAATGCATTTTGCAGAGGCCATAATCTTGAAAAGGATCGCTATCGCTAATTTGTTACTTTTCCCTAATGACTTATAATGTCAGTGTCCTGACATTTTCTACAGAGGTTAGTCATAGAGAGTAGTGTCATCAGGGCCCGCATCGAGATGCGGGTGCCCTATAGTTTTCACTTTGTCCGTCCGTCCATCTGTCCGTCAACAATTTTTTTTGGTCGAAGTTTTCTGGGCTTCTACATGGGGGAATGATTTCATATATGGTCTGAAGCTTTATGATGATGAGTTGTACAGTGTAAGCAATTTTCAGATTTGCCGTGCCACTACTTCCTGTTTGCCGATGCTTCAACTTTTTATTATACCACTCTATTGATGAAAATTTTCGTCAAAGTTTTCTGGGCTTCTACATGTGGAAATGATTTCATATTTGGTCTGAAGCGTTATGATGATGAGTTGTACTGTGTAAGCAATTTTCAGGTTTGCTGTGCCACTACTTCCTGTTTGCCGATACTTTAACTTTTTATTATACCACTCTATAGATGAAAATTTTTGTCAAAGTTTTCTTGACCTCTACAACTGGTAATGATTTGATATTTGGTGTAAAGCTTCATGATGATGAGTTGTACCATGTAAGCAATTTTCAGGTTTGCCGTGCCACTATTTCCTGTTTGCCGATACTTTTTAACTTTTTATTAGGGCCCCGCATCGAGATGCGGGTGCCCTATAGTTTTCACTTTGTCCGTCCGTCCATCTGTACGTCAACAATTTTTTATGCCCCGCCACGAAGTGGAAGGGGCATATAGATTTACCCTTCTCCGTACGTCCGTACGTCCCGATGTTAAGTTTTGCGTTTAGGTCCATATATTGGCAACCTCTTGTGGTATTTTGATAATATTGCATCAGTACATGCACCTTGATTAGTACTTACAGATTCACTAACAATTAGGGATCCATGACCTACTATNTAACCAAACTTTACAGGAATGATGTATGGAAGGTCCTTTAATTAGTTTGTCGAAATTGATTTGATCCGTGAAAAAACATGGCCGCCAGCGCAGAACATAGTTTAACATGGGACCCCTTGGGAAAAGCAAATATTTGCTATCTCCTCTGAAGTTACTGAAGCAAATGGAACCAAACTTTACAGGAATGATGTATGGAAGGCCCTTTACTTAGTTTGCCAAAATTTTTTCGATCCGTGAAAAAACATGGCCAAGTTTAACATGTGACCCTATGGGAAAAGCATATATTTGCTTTCTCCTCTGAAGCTACTGAAGCAAATTGAACCAAACTTTACAGGAATGATGTATGGAAGGTCTTTTATGTAGATTGCCGAAATTTTTCCGATTCTCTAAAAAACATGGCTGCCAGCGCAGAACATAGTCTAACATGGGCCCCTATGGGAAAAGCATCTATTTGCTATCTCCTCTGACTCTACTGAAGCAAATTCAGCCAATTTTTACAGTAAGGATGTATGGAAGGTACTTGGATCTGACAAAAAAGATGGCCTCCAGTGCAGAACATAGTTTAACATTGGAGCCAGGAATGAGATAACTATCCTTATAGTCATCATCTCTGAAATGTATAGAAGGTCCTTTGCAAAAATTATTCATTTCAATAGGATCAGACAAACAACATGGGTGCTAATGAAGAACATAGGTAAACCTTTGACCCCATTGGTAAGAAAACATCTTTTTTAGTCATCTTTAGCATAGTAGCATTTTGCCAGGTGAGCGATACAGGCTCGGTCGCTGAGCCTCTAGTTATTATACCACTCAGGAAGAAAATTTATTTGTCAAAGTCTTCTGGGCTTCTACGTGTGGGAATCATTTAATATTTGGTATGAAGCTTTATGATGATGAGTTGGACTGTGTAAGCAATTTTCAGGTTTGCCGTGCCACTACTTCCTGTTTGCCGATACTTTAACTTTTAATTATACCACTCTATGGATGCAAATTTTTCGTCAAAGTTTTCTGGTCTTCTACAATTGGGAATGATATGATATTTAGTGTAAAGCTTCATGTTGATGAGTTGTAATGTGTAAGGTATTTTAAGGTTCGCCATGCCACTACTTCCTGTTTGCCGATACTTTTACTTTTTATTATACCACTCTATTGATGAAAATTTTCGTCAAAATTTTCTTGGCTTCTAACTTGTACTGTGAAATTACTATTGTTCATCATGTTTATGGGGTTCCAAATTTTATTGATTTCGTGGTTCATTTCAACCTCTAATAAACTTTCCAACGAAATGCATTGAATTTGAAACCACGAAATTAGTACCTAAAAATTGTGATAATTATGAAAACCATGAAAATTGATGTTAATGAAAAAAAGTAATTCCACAGTAAATAAAAAACTTGTGTGCGTAAATATGATGATAAAACAAATGTTCTTAGGTAATAAAAATATTCATTCACACTAAAAAAAAAATTGTGACATTGAACAGGGACGAAATAAGTGTGTTCAAAAGTATTAGCTTTAATCCAAACTGTAAACTTGTATTTACAGAACTGGCCAGTGATGAAGATGAGGTGGATGAAGATGGAGCTCAGTATTTAGAAAAATTAGAAAAATCTGTAAGTTGTAGATATTTTTTTTAAAGGATGTAGGTATGCATTAATAGGGAAGAGAGAGTTAAAACAATTACTTGTAAATAGGTTTTCATGTTTAATTTACATTTACTCCCATACAGATTAGGAGACTACCCCAACTGGAATTGGAGAAAAGAATATGTATTTTAAGATCTAGAATGATCAATAGAAAATTTCACGGTCTTGCAAAACAGGGGAAAAAAGGAAAATCTGTACAAGCCTTCAAATGATTTTGATATACCATAAATTTTTGATTATAAGTCGGTTCGATTTTAAGTCTTATGGTATTTTCAGGGAACAAAACTTTGCATTTAGTGTTGATCACGATTATAAGTCAGTCGGAGATCTTGGTTGTGTGTCAAAAATTCAAAATGAAGTCACTATCATTTATATTAGATTGTGTACATTGGGATAAAAGAATATCTTCTACCTGAGATAAATGCTGGGTGATGAGCATTTTTTTTGTGAGTAAAGCAGCTTTCTTCATTTCTCTGCCCAAGATATCATATTAAGGGGAATAACTGAACTTTGTTTACTTCTATGGTACGACCATAAACCCAAAAATATGATAAACGAAATGAGGTCAAAAGTATGTTTTTCCAATATTAAAAATGTTTATAGCTGGTCTTCATTTATAATTAAAATATAAATTATGACTATTATATGGACTTGAAAAAGAATAAACAGGGTAGAAAATGTTCACATAAGATACAATATGACCCTCCTGGGAGAAAGGTGTTCGTTATGGCCATTTTTTGGTAATTAGTGAAGTCAACATAGTACACAAATATTGAAACGTAAATACACATAAAGTACTTCCATGATGCTGAAATGAAAACATCGTGACTTTAGTGAGAAAACAACTCAAAAAAGTTTATTTCTTTTATTAAAAGATAAATAATGTCTCAATACACCCAGAGGATTTTAATGTTGAATACCGGCAAACTGTATTTGGTCATTACTGCATGTGTCTCCCAGACCTCGCTGGTTCTCGATTACTCTTATAAGTCGGGTCCCTTCTCCGGAAATGAATTTTAGCTCCCAAATTTCTGACTTTTAATCGAGTATACAAGGTAAACACTTTGAAATCTGAAAATCAATTATTCAGTTTATGCCTATTGAAGTTGGAATTTATGGCTGATTTCCACCCACTGTGTACATTATCCTAGACACCATTACAGTAGAATAAAAAGTTAGAACTTTTTTCATGGCCAGAGGAGTTGTCTAACTGTTTTAAGTAATCTGTTGAAAGTTGTTGTGGTTTATCGGATTTGACCAAAGTTTTGAGCATGACTAATAAATTATGGAACAGGTACATGTATGTATGATCATGCTTTAAGAGCCAACCTAAATGATAGGTTAACAGGTTTAGAATGTGTTGTTTTAGGCAAATGAAGAAGATGACAGTGACAATGAATATTCAGATGATGGCATGGAGGAAACTGCATTAGAAAGTTACCAGACACCTTTAGATGAAGATAATTGTCCAGTAGATGAATACCAGATATTTAAAACTGTTTTACAAAGTAAGTGTTGGGTCTAGCAATGAAATGTTTCAACAAAACGTTAATGGATGATTCCTGTTTACTTTAATTTAGTTCATGCATGTAATAATTTTATTTTCGCTAAAAGAAAAAAAGGATGAGACATCAATTCTGCCAACTTGGGAGGTCTTCTCGTTTGTATACATAAAGTAGAAATAACTTAATTAATTTAAAGAGTTTGCATATTAAGTTTAAAAAAAAACAGCTAAATGTAAAAGAGAAGCACAGTAAAGATTTGTCTATAAGCACAAGAAAAAAACAAAACAACTAGAAAAACTGTTAAATCAAAATTTTAAATAGATGTTGCACAATGGGAATTTGTACTGAATATTCTATGAAAGTTTCATCGAATTTCATGTACTGGTCTAGGAGGAGTTGTCGCCACAAAGTGTGTATCCCCTATGGCGGACGGAATAACGAACGGACACAATGATCACTATACTGCCTGCTGAAGTGGGGAGTATAAAAAAACACTTACACAATAGTAAATGACATTGAAGGAAATATCACAAAATTTGGACTGCCCAAGGGTTGTGATATGGACCATGGAAACTGATATGGCCCGAGCCGAAGGCAAGGGTCATATCTGTTTCGTGGTCACTATCACAACCCGAGGGCAGGCCAAATTTTGTGATATTGTCTTTTATGTCGTTTACTATTGTGTTTATTGCATTGAAGATATATTAATCTATATTATACAACAAAAAACGCACTGATCTGATGCTTTATTAAAAAAACAAGAATGTCATTACAATAAACAAATGATAAATCAAAAAGGATGTACATTAAAACCATAGCTACCTTAATGTCAAAAGTGTCTTCCTTTTCAACTACAGTGTTTAAAAATTAACAAAAAAAAACAAGATTTTTTCAAATCAGGTCTCTATACTTCAAATTGTTTTTCATTTAATTGACCTCAAATCTTTAGTTTTTTAAACATTTGTAAAACAATGTTACTGTGTTTGATCAAAAACATTGACATAAAATGTTATAATTGTAGTTTGTTGTCATTTGTTTATTAAGGTAAAAGTTAAAATGCGTATTACAAAATTGAAGTCAACTGAAATCCCGCGGTCCAAATTCCAGTCGATATTGACCGTCAATATCAGAAAATTTCCAGCACTTTCCATACTCCAGAATTATACGTGTCAGCTGATCAGTATTAAACCAATGAAATGTCAGAATTTTTAAATGATATGCAATAAAACAAAATATCATACATGGTTGGATGAGTATGATAGATTTGATTTGTACTGATAGTTGAATGAGGTATCTATAGTGTCAAATACAAAATCTATAAGCTGAATTGTGGCTAGCAAAAATATCTTGTACCTGCAAATTTGTGACAGTCACCTCTTGTTACCACAAAGAATCTGACATCACAATCTTCATTAGATTTTTCTGATGTCATTCTACCAGGAAAATACATGTACACTCATCATTCATGCTAATAAATAAAAGATACAATACATTGTCAGATGAAAAGGGGGCAGAATGAAATGATTTGACCAAAGAGACCACAACAGAGAACCCCAGTCTTTCGAAATGTTGCAGTGGAACATATTTACCAAGAACTGAAAAAAATGTTGTATTTTCCCTGATATTGAGTTAGCCATTGTACATGTATATTTACATTCTGCAATAAGACCATAATACGGTTTACATAATTTTGGCAACCTATTTCACATAATCAAGTTGAAAAGATGTTGCCTATCTTTTGGTCTGATGAGATGAAATTTTGCCAATACAGGGCTCAAAACATTACAGGAAGACTATTAAGGTTTTAAGTACAGAGAAGTGGCTATCAAATTTTACAGAGTTACAAAATATATGTTTTATAAACAGGTATACAGACCTCAGATCCTGTATGGTACCAAGCATTAATGTCACCATTAACTCCAGAACAAACAAAAGAATTAGAAGATGTGTTCAAGTTAGCTGATCAAAGACAAGCTGCAGCAGGTATGTTGTTCTTACTGGGGATGGAAATGCCATAGTAAATCAAAACAGAATTAGAAAGAAATACACTTGCATGATGGACTTAAGTTGTTGGATTTTTATTAAGCTTGAGCACATGTACATGTGTAGTTGGCAGAGCAGTGATGTAATATCTTTGAAGTTTGCTCGGAAGCATTAAAGGGTTAGAGAAAAATAAAACAGCTTAGTATCCAAACAAACACTATGTAATCATTTGTAACAGTAGTAATTTTTTGTGGGGACAAATTTTCACGTTATTCATAGCATTGGTAACTGCTATTCTAAGAGTTAAATAAGGGAGTTTTGAATTTGTTGACATCTCTTGCCCAAAAAACCAACAAAATTTATTCCTGCATGAATATTTTTGCTTTTTCAGTATATACAGTTGAAAACTTTATTTTTTCCTTTGTATTTCAGAATCAAAACGGATAGAGGATGCTGGAGGATATGTATTTCAAAACACCTCAGTACCACAGAACTTTAATTTCGGCACGTAACATACGAAATCCTGCCCTGACTGCTTATGGCTTTTGTGAGACGCAAGATAATCATCAGGTCATCCCAACCTCATCAGCTTACATTATCCATTCAAATTTTTAATATCCATGTAATGTGGAAAACGAGTGATACACCACATCAAAATGAACTTATTCATGTTAATCAAAAACAGTGGTATGAAAGTCTCGTCGCAAAGAACTTGTGTTGATGTCTCAGAACATGTCTGCATTTAAATGTGTATCTATTTTTGAGATACGTATTTTGTTTATTCATGAGGCCAGCATGTGATTTACAAACTGGAATAGCAAAAAGTTTTTTTCTGTATCGAAAATATTGAACAAAAATCTTGGGGAAAGCTAACCATATAGCCTGTTCATTTGTTTTTGAAATGCTCTTAAGGATGTAGTATGTCACTATCTAGTCATGTGTGTTAAAAAAATTCTCAGAGTTGCTTTTTTCCATCCATCTTAGAGCATAATTTTTTCTTTTTTTTTTTTTGTTTTGTTTGTTAAAGTAAAACAACTTGTTAAAGTAAAACAACTCTGATTGTGGTTATGTCAATAAAATGAAATCATACTGAAATTAAACATTATCGGGCTTGAGGAAAAAGAATTACTTTGCAAAAAAATATATATGATATTAGAGGTGCATGAAATATTAATAGTTGCATGTACATGTGACTTTAGTAACTGTTATAATCATTAAAAAAAAATTTCTGTCGATGCAAGATTTTCCAAACTTTATTTGATTGTGGAAAATGAAATGATCTTGAAAAATTCTAAACAAATCAGATAACAAATTAGATAAAAAACATAAATATTGGATTTGTTTGCTTCAAAGAAGAATTACCTTGGCAAATTTAAATCCCTTTTCTGCTCTTGACAAAACCTTTAAAAAACTTATTTGAAAAAATTGTTGATATTGCAAATGTGTTTATAATTTTTTGTCCCAAGTTTTACTAAGTGCTAAAAATGTGAGTTTTGTTTGTGCCAATGTTTGTTAGTATAGGATGCTAGATTTTGACTGCTGCATGAATGGAGAAAAACTTATAGAAACTTAGATAAATGATGTGTATTGGTGCTGACAGAAATTTTAATGTGCTGTGTTGTAAGATTGATATTTTTTTAAGTGCTGCATTGTAATAACAGTTTTAATCAAACCATAGTAAGCTGAAATACCCAGTTTATATACCACGGTCCATATTCATACAATTACTTGCATCAATATTATGTCGCTTTATTATTACATACATGTAACAAGGAATGAATCTATTGTTATACCTGACAAAGCATAAAAAAATATCTGAAACAGATATATGAAAGCCTGAAAGACCAATAATACATAGTTATGTCTTTAAATGTAACAGCTGGGATCCTTTTGGTTCTGCAACAGCTCCAATCCTTCATAGAGTTCTGTCGTTACATGTAAATACCTCTGGACTATATGGACATTTCATGTATGGTATACAAACGAGATCGCCCAAAGATTTATGAATGGATCGTTAAATAAATAATGAATCGTAATGGTTAAAGTTTAATAATCATGGAACAAGAGAATTGAATGCTATAGGACTTTACATTTGTCACTCAAGTTGATGCTATGGTTTGAATCTGTTACGTTACACTTCTACAGTCTTTCGTTTTTGTTGTGAATTATTTCCTTATTTTGTGTATGCTTATGTTTGTACATTCCCAAGTTGAAAATTCAAAACCCATTTTACATTTAAAATAGTGCTTATCCCAATCAATGTTTACACTGACACATGTTCTTGCCTGTAATCTGCATTACACATCCATAGGGATATCCTTCAGTCTTATTTGATGGTGTTAAATTTGTCACATCCATAATGGTCCAAAATATCATCCTTAAAAACAATCTAGAAGAAGAAAAAACAAATAATATGTAATAAATTTGTGATGCCTCCAGATTATATATTTTTTCATAATTCTTAATGTGCAAGACCAGATGTTTAAACTTCATAAAATATTTATTAATGTCATAAAGGTTAAGATATAAAGTGACGAATGATCAGTTTTAGAAACCAAGTAACTTTGTCCTTTTTATTTTTCGTCCAACAGAATGGAGTAATACAACTTGATTATAAATCATTCCACTTCATCTAATACAAGACATCTAGAATCTCATTGAATTGTACATTATTCACTTTAAATTATATATATATCTTTCTTTTTATTAAAAAAAAAGAGAGAACCCATATTTAGATGTTTTAGCTTTAAGAATGTTCAGGTATAAGGTTCAGATGGTTAAATTTTTAGCAGGATATTGAACATCTAAATATTTTTCTTGAGTTTCGTTTAGAAAATAATACACAAAATTATAATTTATTATCAGATGGCTTCTTTGTGATGTACATGTATATTTAAGAATTAAGAACAGAAACCAGAATGAAGAGCCTGTTCTGGCACAGAAGAGGAAATTCCAGTAAGTCTGCCTTCCCCAGGCAGGCTATTTTAGAGTAAAATGCTAATATTTAAGAAAATTGTATAGTCTCAGTGTTACCATTTGTAAATATTGAATTCAAGGCTCGCAATATGTAAAGAGGGGGTTCCTACCCTTTCTGGTCACCAAAGAAAGCAAAAAATCTGTTTTTCTAGACAGTAATACACAAAGTTCTCAAGATGGCATGTTTGTGATGTACAAAAGAATTTAAAAAGGTTAACATTGGAGTTCCCACAGAAAGTGAAAAAAGATGCAAAATCAGGAAAGTTTAACATTTCGTATAATTGTCAAAATGTGATTTGTGAACCTCCTAAACTACTGAAAGAGCAGTTGTTCGAACAGATTATTTTGCATGAAATTTGATAACATGAAAAGTATGTATTTATTTATGAAATGTACATAGTAAATGGGTATCTTCACAAACACTGTATATAAATATACCCAAATGTATATATGTATATTTTATCATGTTTAAATAGAGATTGTCAAATACACTGTAGTGTAAAAGATAATAAGTACACAAATAACTCCAATTTTATATTTACGTTTATTTGTAGTAATAAGAAAATTGTTAATAGTGCTAAAATGTTATTTATTAAAATGTGTTNGTTTATAAAACTTTATTTTTCACAAACATAAAATTTTTATTGAATGAATTTCAAACAATATAAACAAAAATACAAATATTTAACAAATATTTCACAATATTGACACTTTTATATATATATGCAGATTGTCGTCAGCTGTTCTGTACTTCCGGTCTGTACTGGGCTTTCGTTTAATCGAAAAATCCGCTTAATCGCAAAATTTTCTCTGACAAATGGGCTTTGCAATTAAGCGGAATCCACTGTAGTGCTAAAATGTTATTTATTAAAATGTGTTAAATCTTTTGCATGAGTATTTTTTTGACAATCTCTGTTTATTTTAATGTTATAAAAATAATGAATTGTACAATTTCATGTGGAGAAAAAATTTCGTTTTTTCATAAAATGCCACACAAGTGTTATTTATTTTATGATATCCTGCAATAGATGAAGTATTTTACAAGAATCTTAAATTTGTCATAAACACATAGAGAAAGAGAACTGTTATTTTGATATTGAATGTGCCAAGAATTTAATAGGGAACACATTAGTTCCAGATTTTCGTAAGAAGCAGAATATTATTTTGCTTTATTCTTTTTCATAGTGTTTGATCTATTTGAATTATTTGTAGATTTACATCAGTTTCTCAAAAGTAACCGATTTTATTTATTTATTAATTTTTTGTCGGTGAATGAATTCCATTTGTCGTGGTAGTTTAATATTTTAACTGTTGTGGTAAATAGGTATTATTAGGAAATAATTAACAATAACCATATATTTATATTATTTTTACCATGGGCTGGCTCTTTATGGCGAATATTTTACCCGGAGCGACTAGCAAGGGGTAAAATATCACCTTCAGGTGCAAGCCTGTGGTAAAAATAATATAAACATATGGCTAATGTTAATTATTTCGATTCTAATTAGACACTCATAAGGTTCCAATTAGAAGGATTCCTGCTAGTACACATGGATGAAACACCATTTTTTTTGCGCTAGTTGGTCTATGAGGTTATCAAAAATACATCATTTGTTTATGATGTTACCCATAAGTATACATTATTTTTACCACTGGTTTGGTTACAAAGCGCTTGAAGGCCTTTAAATTAGAATAAGTAATGAATTTTCAACAGATATGATAATAGGGGAGTAAGTTTTGATTAATCATGTTTTCGGTGTATGTACAGACAACTGATAGGTAGGATATATATCAGGGATGTGATATTGCCCCATAATCATGGATTTCCACGGATCAGGTTGTTTCTGAATCTGTTTTCGTATATTATGTTCTACTTCTGATTTCTGTTTTTTTTTTTCCATGGGATTTCCTTTAATCAAATCACATCCCTGATACATGTATTTATCATAGCAATTAATCACAGTTGTACAATTCTTTCTTTAAATGAACAATTTGGACTACTTGCTATTTGAAACTGACAAATTATATGATTTCCATCAGCACAAACTAAACTCCACAATTATTGAAATGGTTGGTTACTTGGAAAACCATAAACTTTCACTCGTCATCAAAGCTTGTAAATTAACTTGAAAAATTTGAGTAAAACAAAATTTGGTAGGCTAATGTACTTGGGTAGAAAGTGGTGTAAATCTACTAATAAATTTAAAATCTGCGATTGATGGGTTGGTTCTATATATTACAGAGCTAAAAACTAAGTGATAATACATGTATAAAAAGCGTATCAGTAGGAGATCTTGAGTGAAAAAAATATATATTTATATTTTGTTTTAAAATTAGGAGGAAAAAAAATACTATTCATATTTAAAAAATAATTATGAAATAGAGGAATTAATTTACAGTATTTCATTTGTATTTTTATGTTAATTTTTCCTTAGAAATATTACATGAAGTAAATTAATATATTCCACAATCATGTAATAAACATTCTGAATGAAGAAAATTGCTTGGAAAGTAAAAAAAAGATTTTTTGAATTACCTATATGATTTCACATTTATATTCCTTTAGAATGGCATAAAGAGGAAAAATTCTCATACACTACAAAATGTCCATTAAAAGTTTTGATTAATTTGATTTCTTAATCATGTTTGGCAAATTTAAAAATTTATCACCCTTTTCAACAAAAAATAAAGTTGTTACTCTTGAAAAGAATTCTTGAATTAATGCATAATACAAGCAAAATGGATTTAAGGATGTTCGCTGGTCAATTTAAAATAACAAAGATTCCTATTAAATGCCATATTTGCTAGAAAATTGTAAAAGAAGTAATTTAAGCCAAAAAAATTAATAGGTTACCGATGATATTACTGGTATAAAAGTGCTTAAAAAAATGGCAGGAAACTGAACTCCTCTGCATTTTTCATAGGTTTAACACGAGGAATGTCTATCAAATAATGAATGTGACAAAGTAACACCAATGAAATAAAATTTTGTCAGAATGCTCTAAAAGATGTATAAAATGAAATTATGGAATAAAATTAGGGGGCACCGGGCAAAACATTATTAAGCCTTTAAATGGATAAAACCAGAGAAATCCGAAAATCTGACAGACATACATAAACATGATCAGCAAACATCCTTGAAATATTAGAAAAAGACATTACATCCAGTATTTTGCAGCTGCTTTGTTGTTTTCAGTTCAGTCTGTTTCTTTTTGAAACAGGTAAACCTGGTAAAATGTTTTTAAGTATGTGATAAAAACATGATTTCAGAAAATGTTGTTTTTTAGAAGCAATGTTATACCAATGAAATCTGTTAAACTGGATTATTGTGCATTTTGCTGCAGTTTTTGTTTTATCATGCAAATTCCTGTCATGAAATTAATAAAAGAAAAAAAATCAGTTTAATTATTTATAGTGTGTATTTATTATCCAAACTACTGTCTTAATCAAAGAAATATAGAAGTGTTGAAGTAAATGAACAGGAGGTGTATCACAGACTAATTTAACATGTGACCCTAATATCATGCATGTAAAACAAAAACTTTTTATTATTGTGATGCATTTTGTCTATGCCATCTTTTGAGACCTGTCTATGCTGTCTGTGGTATGTCCATAAAGCATTATTTTGTGTTCAGGGCTATTCCATTTAAAATTCCCACCCAGTAAACTATTTTTCTGTTGGCTGTGGGTAAATTTCTGTTGTATCCTAAAACTTTTATTATATATTTAATTTTTTTTCTCTTGGTGGGGGGTATAAAAATAAGTGGCGTTCCACACCTGGTGGGAATTTTTACTGGAATAGCCCTCACCACTTCTCTTGCATCTTTGATCAGATTGGAACCACTTTTAACTGGGATTGTTTACCACAATGCACATTGTTCTGGGAATGCTTAACCGTATTTTGGGATCTATTGTCATCACTTGATGTCCATTGTTCATCTGTCAACTTTTCACATATGGATAATCTATAAAAGTACTAGAGCAAATTTAACCATGTTGTAAGGGTCCTTTACAAAATTTGCTAATTTTTATACGACTGCAAAAATTTTGTGGTCGTATTATGGTATGGCGCAGTCTTCGGCGCCAGCGTCTGTGGCCAGCATAACTTTCTTTCTAGTGGACAGATCATCTTCAAATTTCAGTATGTGGTTTCTTGGCACAATGGCAATCCCGGGTTTTAATTTCGGGTTTTTGGCCCCACCCGTTTCAGAAAAAGGGGTAAAATTGGGTATTTTTGTGTCTGTGGACAGTAAACTTTGGTTCCATTGAACTGGTCATTTTCAAATTTTAGTATGATGTTTCTAGGTACATGATTAGCCCAGGCTATAATTTCATGTTCCGGGCCCTGCCCGTTTTAGAAAAAGGGGCCAAAAGGAGTTAAATTAGTTGTTTTCACATATTTGACTGTAGAATCTTTATTATTTATCGGATTTTGATGGCGTTTCTTTCAGTAAACTCCTTAGAAAATTTCCAATCTGGAGTATGCCAACGGATTTCACGTGGCATGTACCATTCACGAGATAAATGGGGCCCAAAAGGGGCGAATTTCAAAAATTTCATTTTTAGCTCACCTGACCCATAGAGCTATTGCAATCACTTGGCGTCCGTCGTCTGTCCGTTAAACTTTTCACATTTTCATCTTCTCCTCTGAAACTACTGAAGCAAATTCAACCAAACTTTACAGGAATGATGTATGGAAGGTCCTTTACAAAGATTGCTCATTTCGTTCCGATCCCACAAAAAACATGGCCGCCAGCGCGGAACTTAGGTTTTACATTGGACCCCATGGGAAAAATCACATTTTCATCTTCTGCTCTGAGACCACTGAAGCAAATTCAACCAAACTTTACAGGAATTATGTACTAAAGGTCCTTAACAATGATTGCTCATTTTGTTCCGATCCGACAAAAAGCATGGCCGCCAGCAAGGAACATGGTATAACATTGGACCCTATGGGAAAATCACATTTTCATCTTCTGCTCTGAAACAGCTGAAGCAAATTCAACCAAACTTAACAGGAATGATGTATGGAAGGTCCTTTACAATGATTGCTCATTTTGTTCCGATCCGACAAAAAACATGGCCGCCAGCGCGGAACTTAGGTTTAACATTGGACCCTATGGGAAAAATCACATTTTCATCTTCTGCTCTGAAACCACTGAAGCAAATTCAACCAAACTTTACAGGAATGATGTACGAAAGGTCCTTGACAATGATTGCTCCTTTCCTTCTGATCTGACAAAAAACATGGCCACCAGTGCAGAACTTAGGTTTTACATTGGACCCTATGGGAAAAATCACATTTTCATCTTCTGCTTCAAATTCAACCAAACTTTACAGGAATGATGTACTAAAGGTCCTTAACAATGATTGCTCATTTTGTTCCGATCCGACAAAAAACATGGCCGCCAGCTTTGAACATGGTTTAACATTGGACCCTATGGGAAAATTCACATTTTCTTCTTCTCCTCTGAAACCACTGAAGCAAATGCAACCAAACTTTACAGGAATGATGTACTAAAGGTCCTTAACAAAGATTGTTCATTTCTTTCCGATCTGATTAAAAACATGGCCGCCAGCATGGAACATAGTTTAACATTGGCCCTATGGGAAATTCACATTTTCATCTTCTCCTCTGAAACCACTGAAGGAAATTCAACCAAACTTTACAGGAATGATGTATGGAAGGTGTTTTACAAACATTGCCCATTTCTTTCTGATCCGATAAAAAACATGGCCGCCAGCGCAGAACTTAGGTTTAACATTGGACCCTATGGAAAAATTCACATTTTCTTCTCCTATGAAACCGCTTCAGCAAATTCAACCAAACTTTACAGGAATGATGTACTAAAGGTCCTGAACAAAGATTGCTCATTTCGTTCTGATCTGATAAAAAACATGGCTGCCAGCACGGAACATAGTTTAACATTGACCCTATGGGAAATTCACATTTTCATCTTCTCCTCTGAAACCACTGAAGCAAATTCAACCAAACTTTACAGGAATGATGTATGGAAGGTCCTTTACAAAGATTGCTCATTTCGTTTCCATGCAATAAAAAACATGGCTTCCAGTGCGGATCTAAGGTTTAACATTGGACCCCATGGGAAAATTTACATTTTCTTCTGCTCCTCTGAAACCGCTGAAGCAAATTCAACCAAACTTTACAAAAATGATGAACTGAAGGTCCTTAACAAAGATTGCTCATTTTGTTCTGATCCAATGAAAAACATGGCCGCCAGCACAGAACAAAGTTTATTTTGGCCCTATGGGAAATTCACATAAAAAACATGGCCACATCGAAAAATCCCGCTGTTCAGCATTTTGTCAGGTGAGCGATAGAGGCTCAGTGTCTGAGCCTCTAGTTTTATTTTTAGTCCGATTTTGATGCAATTTTTTCCAAAGGATTCCTTATTATCCCTCCGCTTCGCGAAAGCGGGGGATTATGTAATGCAGTCCTTCAGTATGTACGGACATACGTACGTACGTGCGTTTGTAATGCTCCTCGATAGCTCTGGAACTATAAGAGATACAAATTTGAAACTCGGCACCATACTAGAGTATGATCAGAAGTAGCGCACTGTGGATTCTGAATTTAGGTCAAACACCCTAGGGGCAAATTATGGGCGAAAACGAATTTTCGCGATATCCAATAATTGAAGAAATTTCGAAGGCCATTTGGGCTAGAAAGTTAAAACTCGGATATGGACTCACATATTATGTAGCAACTTCACAGAGGGTGTCGGAACTTTGGTATGACCCCTCAGGGCATGGCCTCGAGGGGGTCCAAAAAACAAAAAATCGATTCCGCTGGAACTCCTCTTACACCTTAAATCGCAGAAACCTTGTAATAAGGGTGTAAGTGTCTGTGCCGAAGGTTTCGGAATTTTGAAATTTGCCCTCAGGGCGGAAAAATGAGCGAAAATGTATTTAGAGATATCCAGTAATAAGCGAAATCTTCTGAAGTATTCATGTTTTGAAGCTGAAACTTTGTAAGCAAGTTCGATTACGGTATATGCATCTCATTTACTGATGATAGCGGACTCTTGGTATGACCCCTGGGGGCATGCCCTTAAGGGGCTAAAAAATGTTAAACAATTAGTACTCATCAGAAGGACTGGAACTCTATGTATAATTTCGATTTTGTGTTTTATATTTTCATGAGGAATTATTGGAATTGCTCTTTGAATACATTCTAAGCTTTTGGAATTTAGACCCTGGTGCCAAATTTGGTAAATTTCCTGAAAATGTCAAAGACTAATAATTTTTGAAATTTCAACATGAAAATTTATAATTAAGCAATATTTTAATGTCATCAGCTAGTATGAACACTAGGATTCCAAAAATATGATTCTAATTTTGGTAAATTTCCTGAAACTCTCAAAGACCAATTACTTTTTGGAATTTTACCTAGCAACTATATCTTTTTTGATGCCTTATAGTTTTAATTATCATTTTCAATGGTCAGATTGCAAAAAACCTTGATTCTAATTTTGGTAAAGTTCCTGAAACTCTCAAAGACCCATTATTTTTTGGAATTCTACCTAGCAACCATATCTTTTTCAATTATTTAAAGTTATAATGATGAATTTCAACTGTCAGGTTGAAAGAATCTTTGATTCTAATTTTGGTAGATTTCCTGAAACTCTCAAAGACCCATTATTTTTGGGAATTCTACCTAGCAACCATATCTTTTTTGATGACTTTTAGATTTAATAATCATTTTCAATGGTCGGATTGCAAAAAACTTATTCTAATTTTGGTAAAGTTCCTGAAACTCTCAAAGACCCATAATTTTTTGGAATTCTACCTAGCAACCATATCTTTTTCAATTATTTAGAGTTATAAGGATGAAATTTCAACTGTCAGGTTGCAAGAATCAATGATTCTAATTTTGGTAAATTTCAAGAAACTCTCAAAGACCAATTACTTTTTGGAATTTTACCTAGCAACCATATCTTTTGGATGCCTTATAGTTTCAATGATGATTTTCGATAGTCAGATTGCAAAAATCTTCGAATCTAATTATGGTAAATTTCCTGAAACTCTCAAAGACCTACTATTTTTTGGAATTCTACCTAGCAACCATAACTTTTTCAATTCCTTACAGTACTGGAGATCATATAATCAATAATCAGAGTGCAAAAGACTGATTCTAATTTTTGTAAATTTTCTGAAACTCTCAAAGACGGATTTCTTTTTGGAATTTTACCTAGCAACCATATCTCTTTCAATTCCTTACAGTAAAAATTATGATTTTCAACAGCCAGGTTGCAAAAATCTTTGATTCTAATTTTGGTAAAGTTCCTGAAACTCTCAAAGACCCATTATTTTTTGAAATTCTACCTAGCAACCATGTCTTTTTGGTGTTTTACAGTTACGATGATTAATTCAGTTCAAAAACACTTGTCTTTTTTTTTTACAAGGGGAGGGGGGCCAAAAAGGGGTAGTGGGGGGATCACAATCTTTGATTGGCTGTTTTTCATGAAAAATTATCATAGCGCTCTACTATTAGATTTTTGGTAACTTGTTTCCTTACCCAGCTATGAGGGGCCAAAGGGGGCCAAAATCATAAATTTACACAGATAACCTAAAATTTTTATTTTTCATCGGATTTCGATGGGATTTTTTTCTTTGGATTCCTCTTGATGTAAGCTTTCAGTAGTGTGTCAACGGATTTGGCGTCGCTTGTACGGTTTCCGAGCTATGAGGGGCCGAAGGGGGCCAAAATCATAAATTTACAGATAACCTAAAATTTTTATTTTTCATCGGATTT
>MJUU01026874.1:154355-191684 GCA_002080025.1 Modiolus philippinarum | reverse complement strand
GGGGGGTAGATTCGAAAATTATAATTTTGATTATTTTTGTTCATAAATTTTAATTGTTTATTTTGCCATTTGAATTTTACATTTAGTTGTGGCTATGTGTTACACCTTTTGGGGGAATTTTTTTCAATTTATTAGAGCAGGTAAAACAGAACTATTGATAAAAAGACCAATTTAGCAATATGTAAGTTTTAGATTAGTTCCTAGCTCGTCCTGTTTACAAAATATCACATGTTCTATATAGAAATCGATAATCCTTCCCTTTGACCAAATTACATATTAAAAAGAGCCGACATCTCTCACTTATCATTTGAACAATTTTGTTAAGGCCATCTAACACGTGGCTTTGGTTAAAAAACACTTACAATACAGAAACTTGTTATAGAGATTGATTTCGCCAAATATTATCATTACTAAAATACTAATTTTCGTTTGACCATC
Source organism: Modiolus philippinarum (assembly GCA_002080025.1). Taxonomy (NCBI): domain Eukaryota; kingdom Metazoa; phylum Mollusca; class Bivalvia; order Mytilida; family Modiolidae; genus Modiolus; species Modiolus philippinarum. Next base: position 191,246 of record MJUU01026874.1, on the reverse strand, counting down.
ATTTAACTGCAACATATGTTTATATACAACAATTTTATGTCGACAGCATTAAAACTGAATTTTTCTTACAACTTGACGTCATTCATGGTATTACACATTTCTGTACATTAAATGTACAAACCTTCCAAGTACCAATACAGAGGAATAGTTTTAGATCATTGTCTATTAAACAGTGAGAGGAAATTGGATGTCGCCATACAATGCCAGATAAGCAGATTACTTACCGAAATTCTAGTAAAAGATCATGTGAGAGAGAGAGAGATTTTATCAAACATTTGCCATATAAAAAGATAAAAAGCAAATGAATGTAAGCGAGCTGATCTTCCTTAAAAACTGTTAATAAACATTGCAATATATAATCTTGCATGACGTATATACAATAAAAGATATAAAATTGAATTATGCTATAGAGGATGGACAAATTTCCACTTCAGTGTTTTATAAACCGACAGTCTCCCAGGCTCACCAAATTTATGGGTCCTGTCATCTTGAGAGATACAAAAATGCCATTCCAAAGTCACAATTCTTGCGACTTTGTCATATTTGTAGTGACGAACAGGACTTCAGAAACTTAATGTAACAAATGAAATCCTTTTCTTTGTTAAGAGAGGCTACCCTCACAAAGTTTTAGATCGAACTATGAATTCAGTTTCCCGAATGACCAGATCTGAGGCTATGGAAAAGAGGTGAGAAATACCGACGACAGTGTCCTGTTGGTCCTGACATACCACTCTCAAAACAAAGCTAGAAAAACACTTTAAACCCATAGTCTCAAGGACAAATGTTTCCAGGATTCGCATCCTATTGCGGCCTTCCCTTATTTTGGTTCTAGTGCTGCTGATGAGGAATAAATTTCCGAAATGGCCATACAGCTCATTAAAATTATTGCAGTTGGAGTTAATATATGTGTTATGGTCTCATGTTCATTTACTCCATATCCTTTCGTAAAATATTCAGAAAAGGAATAAGACTAATATAGCACATTTTTGCTAATTATTTCGGTGTACCTACTACCCAAATTCCAGTGAAGATGAGAAACAACTACAGTCCCTTGAAAAAGAGTTATCCATTTTCTTAGGACTGTTCGACTATTTGACATAAGGGTTAAGAAATAATCCTATACACGTTTGCATAGCAGATAATACGAATGTTTTTATTCATTTTCGTTTTTGAAAATGTTCAGGATCGAGCACGATTTTTACAAATTTTCTGTTATACGTTATTTAGTCTGCTTTTCTCATTTTGAATCATTTTGTAAATATTTTTGCCTGGTTTGCACTTAGTTGAAGGGTATACGGCTGAAACGTCGGGTTATTTATTATTCTCTCTTTTGTTGTTTTCAGTTGTTTTTAAATTATACATTTTTGATTATTTACCTTTAAATGATGGGCTACTACACCATTTTTATTTTGTTTACACAATAAAAGGTGCTATTAAAGAGTGAATTTAAAACCGAGAAACGTCAGGAAAAAGAACAAAGTTGTTCTATTATCTGTCTTGTCCAGTACTAATGATGATTTATTCCTTTTCAGTACATTGAAATGCCAAAGAAAGGAAAGCTATATAAATACATATTTTTCTTTGTTTGATGTTTCAAGGGACTAAAAAGGAATAAACCTGCGTTAGTACTGAGCAAGACAAATAATAGAACAATTTTGGGGTTTTCGGGATTTGAAATCATTCAATCTTTCCACGGGACCACGCCAGCTGACATACAAAGTTTGTTAATTTAACATACTTAAGCTATTTCATAATACGGAGAGCCTGGCCCGATCCATTGCGGACAAACTGTGCTAAGAAGTGCCAGTTTCTATGCAGTATAAAGACTCCTTTCATTTTAGTTTCATCCGCAGCCTCAATAGAAGGTTAATTTCCTGCTCCTTCCAATTTTACCCCTTTTTGAATAGCATTTAAACTTGTTTCTCGGTTGTACCTTGTTCTTAATTTATATCTTCTTGGAAACTGTTTTAAATAAAAAAAAACTTATCTTTGTCCTGATAGTGTTGGAAAATTGCTCAATGGACGTGCATTAACTCCAACTTATCAATCAATGAACATGGTTATTTAAGACGATATCAGAAAAAAACATTAACCTTCCATTCTTCTTGTCCATAGTAAAGCATGATTGATTCATTTGAGTTTTACATCCAGTGAGTGGTATGTATTTCATTGAAAATGTTAATTTATTGAGAAGTTAATTCAACCAAAACAAATTTATCAGATAGCAGAGATCAAGGTGGATAGGACAAAAAGAGCAAAAACATTTGAATGCCTTGTGAATTGCCAACTTTTGAATGCCTTGTGAATTGTCGTAATTTTGGATTATGATTCAAGAATTTCCCCTTTTCTCGTTCTTGCTTCGGTATTCGCTTTCCGATGTACTTGTACATAAACCGGTGCCGGGCAGGTCCCCTATTTATGGGTAGGGGAAATGCCCTGTCTATGCAGGGTTGTAAGTTCATAATACGAAAAGCCTGGCCGCGAACCATTGTAGACGAACTGTGTTAAGAAACCCCACGCTCCATACATTAAAAGGACCCCTTCTATATTTTTCTAGTGAGAGCAGCATAGAATACTAAATTTCCTGCCCTTACCCTTTTTCAGTGTCAATCAAATGTGTTGCACCTTCCACTTTAATTCCAATAAATGTTTGAATTGATTACTAGTAACTTGTTCTCGTCTTGATATAGCTGAAATATTGCTCACTGGACATTAAATACCAACTTATCAATGAATCGTAATCTTGGGACCTTTCTCTTTTGTCTAGAAATATATTTAAAGAAGGGATTTTTATAGCATGGGCCTTGGAGCTTCTCCAATAAGTTTACCTAGAATTGCTCACGGACTGATTTACCTGCTTGACCACTTGAACAAATTAAGATATACAAACCAGCAATCAAATTAAACAAAGCATTGATCGTATGTTTGAGAATAGCTGCACTGACAAAACGAAGAGGACCGACATTTATACTCATTGCAACTTCGAGTCACTGGCTCAACTCTTTTTCGATACGAATACGTTCCAATTAAATATATCTGTAATAAAAATGTACATGCAGTTTAATTAAGCCTGACAGGAACTAGGTAGTAAAGGAGCGAGGTGCCAAGACAGTAATTGAACTAAACTAGGAAGTCAATGATCAGGGTTCCATGACCGTAATTGAACAGATTACAATAATTATTTAAACAGATCGGAAGACAATTTATGTGTTGCGAACTTTCTTACTTTAATCGATACTATAGCGAAAAAGAAGATTTTTCAGCCCTAATGTATAATCGTTAAACTTTATGTATGTTGATGTAATATTTATTTTTATTTAACATGATAATTCATTTGTCTATTTCCGTTTATTTGAATTAATTGTTTATGCTTTAGTTTTGTGGCGTTCTTGTTCATTTTCATTCATTTGTCTTGTCTTTGTCATTCTGTCTCAATTAGTGCTACTGTGAATTGTCGTGATATTGGATTTATAATTTTAGAATTTCCCCTTTCCTCGTTCTTGCCCGGCACCTGAATCGGTTTTCAGGGGCTTCGGCTACAGAGCTGCCGGGCAAGTCCCCAGGTGGTGGATAGGGGAATGCCCTGTCTATGCGGGGTAGTCAGGTCATAATACGGAAAGCCTGACCGCGAACCGTTGTAGCCAAACTGTGTGGAGAAACGCCACACTCCATGCAGTATAAAGACCCCTTCTATATTTCTCTAAAGAGAGCAGACGCACTGGGTGTCGTATGGAAGGCTAAATTTCCTGCCCCTACCCATTTCTCCAATTTTCCAGTGGCAATCAAAAGTCGTTGCTCAGGTTGTCCCTTCCACCTTTATTTCTTCTGATACTTTCAATTTTTTGAATTGATTAACTTGTTCTCGTCCTGATATAGCTGAAATATTGCTCATTGGACGTTAAACTCTAACTAATCAATCAATCAATCCTCGTTCTTGCTTCGGTATTTTTTTGCCGATGTATTATGTTTCTTATCCACTGCATGTTTTTGAAGTCACATTTTAGTAACATGTATTTATGTCCAACGATTTGTTCATCGAAAAAGGCCAATAGTCGAATAATGAAAAATAGCTGATATGAAACAAATAAAATAAAGCATCAAGACGAAAAGTCCAAATCAGGCAGGGAATGAGCTTCCTTGCATGGATCAACCGTCATTAGAAATCAACGGTGGCGACCATCTTAAGTCAATGTTATTATCTCCATCAAAATTCAGAACAGCTGAGAAACAAATTTCATAGTATATAAAGGGCTAAACTTTACGTTTATTTAAGGGATGAAGGTAACAAATTTATAACTATCCAGAAAAGCGCTGTTTTTTCCTCTAGTTTTTCCCGGCACCTGAATAGGTTTTCAGGGGCTTTGGCTACAGAGCTGCCGGGCGCGTCCCCAGGTGGTGGATAGGGGAATGCCCTGTCTTTGCGGGGTAGTCAGGTCATAATACGGAAAGCCTGACCGCGAACCATTGTAGCCAAACTGTGTGGAGAAACGCCACGCTCCATGCAGTATAAAGACCCCTTCGATATTTCTCTAAAGAGAGCAGACGCACTGGGTGTCGTATAGAAGGCTAAATTTCCTGCCCCTACCCATTTCTCCCCTTTTCCAGTGGCAATCAAAAGTCGTTGCCCCGGTTGTCCCTTCCACCTTTATTTCTTTCTTCTTTTACTTACAATTTGTTTTGAATTGATTAACCTGTTCTCGTCCTGATATAGCTGAAATATTGCTCATTGGACGTTAAACTCTAACTAATCAATCAATCAATCCTCTAGTTTTAATGTTATCTCATAAGTATCTAAAACACAATAAAATATCTATGAAAGGTTGAAGAATGCAAAAGGAAATACATTTACTCTACCATGTTCATGCTGCTGGAAAAATAGTTTTTGGATAGAATTCCCCCAAAACAAATGATCGTATTTCAATTATTGTACAAACAAAATGATTTTTTATTAATGGTTACCCTAAGGATACTGACACTGAGGTTTGGTAAAATCATTATGTATGATGTTTTTGTACAATGTTAAGAATAATGAAGTCACTGATGATTAAAAAGAAAATCTGATATCCATATTTGCCTGCAGTGCGGAAATTAAATACAATCACGATTCTTTTGCAATTGCTTGTCTGTAAAAAGCATTTTCTCTTTTAATTATGGTTACAAAGGGCAGTTTGTTCTGCTTTTGCCGAATAGTCGATGAAAAAAATTATAAAAGGCAACAATGAACTAAAAACTTTTAAAGTCTTGCATTTTTTCTAGTTGACAGCTCACTGGTCAGTTGCCAGAGGATTTAAATAAAAAAGACGAATTGCGCTTGAGTCTCACGCATTTTCCACCATTTTTCACGAATTGTCAAACGATCTCGCACATTGAATTCAATTTTGGAAATTCTGTGTCTACAGTAGAAAAAAAACTGGAATTCGTTCCGGTTTTTAATTTCTCTTTGTATCTCGGATTGAACCTACATAAGGAACAATGACGTCGCCGCCGAGGAAAAGACAAGAATATAATTCAAAATTTCAAAACAATTGGATCAAAGATTTCGATAATATTATCAAAGGTGATAAAGTTTCTGTACTTTATGCACCGCTCATTTTTCGATGGCTCATAGTGGAAAATTTGACGTGAAGAGACACCTAGAAAGCAAACAAAATGTTGATCTGTTGAAAGATCGTGGAAAATATAAGTCGATGTCAGAATTTCTAGTCAAGAAATCCGATAATATCAGTACAGCTGTATATGCCGCAGTAGTCAATTTTTGATTACTTTGTGACTGAGCATAACCTACCTTTCACTGTAGGTGATCATTTTTCAAAGTTGGTGAAGAACATGTTCCCTGACAGTGAGATAGCTAAAAAATTTACTTGTGGGAGATTGAAAACAACAATGAATACATGATTTATTTATATATATTTAAATTAAATTGTTACAATGTCTTCAAGTGTTGTTGCCAAGAAAGGACACATTTATGCACTTTAAAAATGTCTACGCGAATTTATCTCATGGTACTCGGAATCTCCCACATGGTTAGTTTTCAACTTAACATGGTGAATAAAAGGATATGGAGTAAATGCACATGAGACAAAGTCTCTACAAATACATGGTAAAAAACAAGCAAAGGAACAACGCTTTTATTGTTGTTCTTCATCTTGAAGTCACCATGAAGTCATGTCTGAAAATTCGTTGCAACAAATTCTCGTGAAGTATGATTTCTTGGTGTTGCAGAATCGAATGATTTACTCAACAAGTTATATAAAACCAACAACAAAAGCCATGAACCTCAAATAAAGTACTTGACACTTCTTGATTCCTGTAAAATTTTGGTGTGCAGAGATCAGGATTCTAAATATAGAAGTAATTCTCCGTTTCAGCAACTATAGTATTGTGGATAAAGCGTACACGAAAACACAAATTTACAATTACAGTTTCACAAGTTATGTTATCTTGAAAAAAATGGTTGCTTAGGGACGAGTTTGACATTTGTCTAGATCCAGGCAATTTTCTTACTTCCCCATGTCCGTCAGCTACCTAAATCTGCTTATTTTGTTATATCTAAAAAAAAACGTTGAAAAGCCGGCGAATTGCCGTATTAGTGGATTATTATGTATTATTATACCTCCTGTTAGAAAGTTCTTTTATAGTAAAACAGTTTTATTTTCGCATAGTTTTCGAAAGAAATAGTGTTGACTGCACTATTGCAATAGTAAGCTCTGCTGTTGTGAAGACTATTGATTTCTACGTCAATCATCATCAATCATCACGTGCGGGAGGCGGAGTTTTGATCTGACCGACAAGTTGGTGGTACTTACTGTGCAATTGCTAAGAGTGTCGTCTGCTACAGCGCTAAAATTTTTAATTTGTATTTTTTTGGGGGGGGGGTATTTTGGTTGGGGGGTATTTGACAGATTTAATTGCAAAGAAGAAGAAATGAAAAAACTAAGCTTCGTGTGTACACACATGTAATTCATTCTCCCAAAACAGTTGATGAAAATAAAACAGTGGTATCTTTGATAATATTATCGAAAGACGACCCTTATACTGTTTTAGTATCAAACAACAAAATGTAATACTGTCTTGCTTTTTTTAATTTTTGTTCATATTTGTTATCATTGTTTAAATGTCTTGTTTAAAAGTATTTGCTGCAACCATTATGGTTTAAATAGTTTTCAATAAAATTACTTCGTTTTGGTCTCTTGAAATATATTATTTCATTGCTAAAATAGGTTTCCTTCATGTGTTGATGTAATGGTGTAATATGTATTGGGATCATTTACACATTTACACATGGAAATTGACATCGGAATCAGTTACCACAGATACAGTTAAAAATTGACAGGATAGCAAACAAGCCAAAGAAAAATTTTCAAATTCAGCGGTTCAAAATATAGTCAACAGTCGGTATAATAATAATATAAATGTTGTGTTTTACATTGACTTTGGAAAATAGTAGCCAGGGTGATGGACAATAGTGCACTCCCCTTCGGGTCGTGCACTATTGTCCATCACCCTGGCTACTATTTTCGAATAGTCAATGTAAAACACAACATTAATATATAAATAAAACATTTACGGGTCTTTTGTATCGGTCGATATGAGTTTTAATAGACCTGTAAATTTTAATATTAACCTCCGCCTTCGGTGTCGGTCAATATTACTTTTTAGGTCTATTAAAACTAATATCAACCTCTTCAAAAGACAATGATTTTATAAAATTAAGCAATAAAAAAAACAAATAAAGCAATCAGCTTGCTTGACAATCTATTGGAATGTAAGTAATGGACGACTGTAACATCGTACAAATTTGAAGATTCAATTTTATGCTACAAATAATTTGCTTAAAAGGCGTCTTTTTCGTTTAGAGAGAGGCTATTATGTTTCAGAACAACGGCAGAAGAATACCGAAGGAACAAAGCACAAGATTACACAAATCAAAGTCCAGAGACAAGGCAAAAGCAAGAACACCAGAAGACGGAAGACCAAAGACACCACATGCAAACAAAACACACGAACATTACATATACAACACAAAAAAACTAAAGCACTAACAGTGTGAACTCTAATAAAACAAGAGTTACATCAGGTGCTCCGGAAAGGTAAGCATGTCCTGCTCTGTATACAGCACCCGTCACACTGTCAGTGGGTCAATCCAGGGTAAAGTTCAAAGCCGGTAATGCCAAATCCGGGAAGACGTGAATCTAGCTGAAAATGTCAGGTTTTATTTGTGACACTGACATATCATATCTATCTATGATGTCGTGGTGACGGCCATAGAATTTCTAAAGGGACGAAAGTAACAACAGCCGAACATATCCCTGTCTCAGCAGTTTTTAGCTCACTTGGCCTAAAAAAGCTTTTGCCACCACTTTGCGTCCGTCGTCCGTCAACAATTTCAAAAATCTTCTCCTCTGAAACTGCTGAGCCAATTGTAATCAAACTTGGCCTGAAGCATCACCAGGGTATGCAGTTTAAAAATTGTGTTCGATTAGTCCGAAGACCAAACAACATGGCTGCTGTTACTAAAATTAGAACATAGTGGTAAATTGCAGTTTTTTGCAAATAACTCAAAAACCATAACAGATATCAAAAATCTGACGGGGCAAAAGTGATCAGCATAGCAAGATCTACCCGCCCTGCAATTTCGAAGAAAATCCGGAAACCCGTCTTTGAGTTATTGCCCTTTTTCTGTAAAATTTGCAAAATTTTAACTTTATTAATTTTTTATCAGAAAAACTATAAGAGATACAAGTCAACTTTAATTGCAAAAATGTTCAGCATGCCAAGATCTACCCATCCTGAAATTTTGAAGAAAATCCAAAACCCCTTGTAGGAGTTATTGCCCTTTTTTCACGGAATTTTCAAAATTTTCATGTTTTTCATCTTTTATTTCCAAAACTATAGAAGATGAAGGTTAAGTGTCAATTGATAAAATGTTTGCAATGCTGTGGCGACTTCAAAACTGATGTTAAAGATTATTGGTTGACCACCATTTTCAAAATGGCTGCCAAAAAAAGGCGGGAAAATTCAACATTGTCCAATTTCAATGAAATTTGGTTTCCAAATAGATATTGATGTTGCGACCTCAAAACTGGTGTTGAAAATTTTTCGTTGACCACCATTTTCAAAATGGCCGCCAAAAAGGCGGGAAAATTCAACATTGTCCGATTTCAATGAAATTTGGTTTCCAAAAAGGTATTGATGTAGCAACTTCAAAACTGATGTTAAAAATTGTTCGTTGACCGCCATTTTCAAAATTGCTGCCAAATCAACATTGTCTGATCTCAGTGAAATTTGGTTTCCAAGTGGATATTGATGTCACTACTGCAAAACGGGTGTTGAAAATTGTTTGTTGACTGCCATTTTCAAAATGGCTGCCAAAAAGGCAGGAAAATTCAACATTGTCCGATTTCAATGAAATTTGGATTCCAAATAGATATTGATGTCATAACTTAAAGATATGGTGTTAAAATTGTTTGTTGACTGCCATTTACCAAATGATGTCTCGACTTCAAAACTGGTGTTGAAAGTGGTCCTAAGCAAGACAATTTTTGTCAAAAAAGCCCAACAAAGAAGTACAGTAAAACATGATCAGACTTAAAATAGAGTCCAAGTTAATGGTGGTGTTTGCTCTACCAAAGTTTGAGAGACTGACGTTCAACTGTATAATTTACAATGTTAGCTTGATTGTGGCAACTGAAAGCCAGGTGAGCAATATAGGCTCCAGGAAGCCTCTGGTTGTGACAGTTCTTTTGTTCTTTCCACAAAGTCACTGTATGTACTGCACGGTCTACAGTAACGAATTAATTGTGAAATATACACTCCATACGCTGGGGATGTAGGTATATTGCTTCAAAGAAAGGCAAATGTCACAATTGGAAAGTCAAAATCATATCGTTTGTCATATAATCTAGATTTCAGACGTCCATGTTCGTCAATGTATAACAAAAGGTCAAGGTATGAAGCAGAATCGGGTGTATCGGTTGTCTCTTTAATTTCAAGTTAACTGGGTAGAATGAGCTTTTTCTTGATTTTCCCGAAACCACACATAGATATTTCACTGAAAGCTTAGCCAGTTCTGTGCAAGAGCTAAATTTTTAGCAATTCTTGAAAAGTGTTCTTTTGGCACAATTATATACCAATTAAATGCATGTTCAAAAAAGTGCAGGAACCAGCTAAATTTTTAGCAACATCTTACGTCCTTGATAGTCACTTTAGTTTTGCATTATTTTGCTCACTAATATTGTAGTGAAATATCTAGGAGTTTTCATCGAAATCAAGGAAAAGCTCATTCTGACTTTTTCTAAACGAATTAGACTCCGTATTTAAAGAAGCAAAAGGATTGAAAGTAAAGAATTTTTGTGTCGCCTGCTATAAGCAGTGTCGACACATAAGGATTAATATCCGTCGTCGTTGTCCTGTATTGTCTGTCGGTTTTTGTGTCGCCTGCTGTAAGCAGAGTCGACACATAGGGATTACTATCCGTCGTCTTACGTCGTCGTCGTCCTGCGTCGTCTGTCGGTTTTTGAATACGCAACTCCTTCAAAACTGCTAGTCCAATCCCAACCAAACTTTCAGGATATGACATTCACTTTATATAGTTGTGCAACTGATGCTTGGAATTTTGAGATTAGATTTGAGAGGTTCACCGAGCCAAAATTGTTGTGAGTCTGTCAATTTTTTGAATCCGCAACTCCTTCAAAATTGTTAGTCCAATTCCCACCAAACTTTCAGGATATGTTGATGCACTTGTGAAGATGGGCACCTGATACTTAGAATTTTGATTTTACAGATTTTAGAGGTTCACAGAGTCAAAATTACTCATTTGTAAGTCTGTCAGTTTTTGAATCCGCCGCTACTTCAAAAGTGCTAGTCCAATTCCAACCAAACTTTCATGATATGTTTTTCACCTTGTGTAGATGCCCACCTAATACTCAGAATTTTGATTTTACATATTTAAGAGGTTCACAGTGCCAAAGGTGCTCATTGTTATTTTGGTTACTTAATCCTCAACTCCATCATAGATATAAGACAGATTCCAACCAAACTTGCACGATATTTTGTTCACCTGGAGTAGTTGTGCACCTGATACAATGTAATTACAATTTAGGTTTAACAGATTTTAGAGGTTCACAGAGCCAAAATTGCTTATTTGTTAAATGTGGGTTGTTGATCCGAAATTCCATCACAACTGTAAGTTAGATTCCAACCAAAGTTGCAGGATATGTTGTTGTGCATCTGATACGTAATATTTTGATTTTACAGATTTAAGAGATTTTACGAAAGGATATGGAGTAAATGAACATGAGACCATGACACATATGTTAACTCCAACTGCAATAACTTTAATAAGCTGTATGGCCATTTCGGAAATAAAATCCCCACCAACAGCACTAGAACCCAAACATAGGAAATTCAAAACTTCAAAAAATGTTTCAAATGCATGAAACCAAACCAAATCCGAATAATTAGTAATATCAAATATAGCTAAGGACAAAACTGCGATGGAGGAAGTTAAACCTTAGGTTTCAGAATATACATAAATTTAGATAATAATAGTAATCACATGAGATATTATCCTATGTACAAGTACACCATATCAAAGAAAATAAAGAGCACACATCTCTAACACGGGGGATTGTTTTACCAACTCCACACTGCATTAAAAGATAACCTCCTGTATATAATCTTTTACGAAAGGATATGGAGTTAATGGAGGCTCACAGAGCCAAAATAGCTCATTTGATAATTTAGTTTGGTAATATTGTACTCTTTCAAAACTATAAGTCATATTCCAACCAACCTTTCAGAATATGTTGATCACTTGATGTAATTGTGCACTTGATACTTAACATTTTGATTTCACAGATTTTGGAGGTTCTCTTGGCCAAAAATGACACTTCTGTAGTGCAGGCGACACAAGTGTTCCATGGAACACCCATCAATTTTGGAATCCGCAACTTCTTCAAAACTGCTAGTCCGATTCCAACCAAACTTTCAGGATATGTTTTTCACCCGATGAAGATGCGCATCTGATACTTGCAATTTTGATTTTTCATATTTCAGAGGTTCATGGAGCCGACATAGCTCATTTGTGAGTCTGTCGGTTGTTGAATCCGCAACTCCTTCAAAACTGCTTGCCTGATTCCAACCAAACTTTCAAGATATGTTTTCACCTGGTGTAGATGTGCACCTGATACTTAGAATTTTCATTTTACAGATTTTAGAGGTTCACAGAGCCAAAGTTGCTCATTTGTTATTCTGATTAGTTAAATCCTCAACTCTAGCATAGTTTTAAATCAGTTTCCAACCAAACTTTCAAGGTATGTTGTTCACCTGATCTTCTTTCATATCTGATACGCAATATTTTACAGATTTTAGATCTTCGCAGAGCCAAAATAGCTCATTTGTTAATTTAATTTGTTAATGTGGTACTCATTCAAAACTATAAGTCATATTCCAACCAACCTTTCAGAATTTGTTGATCACTTCATTTAATTGTGCACCTGATACATAAAATTTTGATTTTACAAATTTTAGAGGTTCACTCGGCAAAAAATGGGTCTTCTGTAGTGCAGGCGGCACACGTGTTCCATGGAACAACCTTTTTTTTATTTTCGGTGTACGAACAATCAATATCATTGATTTAATCAGTAGCTTTGCGTTATTAACGCTCTAAGCCAACCAAGAATAGATCATAAATAATTATAAAAATAGATAAGTTTTATTTAAAGCCGGCATGTAAATGTAACAAAACAATCATAAACTTTTGAATAATGAAAGGATTATTTGATCATTACATTCAAAATGTGATTAATTTGGTAGCACGTGCAGCTGCAAAATAAGGTTCTATGACACGATGAAATATAATTTTGAAAAAGGAACCCCCCACCAAAATAAAATCAAAACAAAAAACAAAATAAAAAAAAATATTATTCAAATATATATGAACCGAATAACCACATAAATCACATTAGCAAGCATCTGCAGGGCTAGGGTTTGCTGCAGTCTTTGCATTTTAGTTGTCTATTATTGTTAAGCATTTGCTGAGCTGCAAATTTAAAGTTATTTTGTGCTTGATCTTGAGAGAATTTTTCATATAAATGCCTTATAATTTCAGATTTTGGGTTTTTATTTTGTAATTTCTAAATATTTTTCTGATCACCTGCTCATATATCCAAACATCATAGTTTTTTATGCCAAGTTTTCTTGCAATTTACTCGATGAGTGTCCTGTGATTGTTTATATGTTGTGATTGCCTTGTTTAAGTATTTTGAAGAGGAATGGATGACAACGATTGTAAAACACTGTTCCAGTTCATTATTTGTTGTTGACAATAAGAGCCACGTTCGACTTTAATCAATGCATTCCGCTCAAGTACTAGGGACTGTGTTGAACTGTCCTTAGCTAATTTTGGCTTTACTTTTATATCATATTGGTTATTTGTTCTCTATCAGTTTTGATGCATCTTTGAGTTTCTTGTCTTCCAAACATTTAGATTTTATTTGCACTGAAGAGACATAAATTATCGAAATGCGCATATGCAGAATTTAAATTCACAGTAACTTCGGTACTTAGTTATTTGTTACCACTGGGTCGATGCAGCTACTGCTGGACTGTTAGTCCCCGAGGGTATTCACCAGTCCAGTAGTCAGTACTTCGGTTCTGACCCGAAAGCCGATTCTATTGAAACCTTGCAATATATAATTTTTGGAAATTTTGTTGAAAACTAAGGTCTATCTACCTCATGCAAAGCTCTGTCCTTAGCTAATTTTGGCTTTAATTTTATATCATATTGGTTATTTGTTCTCTATCAGTTTTTATGCATCTTTGAGTTTCTGGTCTTCCAAACATTTAGATTTTATCTGCACTGAAGATACATAAATTGTCGAAATGCGCATATGCAGAATTTAAATTCACAGTAACTTCGGTACTTAGTTATTTGCAAAGCTCATTATTGAAGGGGTCACGGTGACTTCAAGATGAACAACTACAAAAAAGGCGTTGTTCCATAGCTTGGTTTTACAGAGACTGTCTAGGTTGGAATTAATCCCTATTCTTTCATTTTAATGACATACCCAGAATAATAAGCTTCATTAGCTTTTAGCTACTACATTTTCTCGGAAATTTTGCATTCAGACATCAACACTAAGTACACGTTCATGCAAAAATAACGTCAATTACCAAAGAACTGGTAAGACTTTAAATTGAAAATTGAATAAACGCTTTCAAAATACATTATTTGCAACTCGGCGTTTTCCCAAAACCATGATGAACTTGATTGGTTCTCTGGTCCCTATTAGAATTATTGAAAAGTCCCTCAACATGTAATAAAAAATTCCCGGAAACAATTGTAATGTAAGACAAAACAAATCAATCTTTATAAAAGTAAATGAAATTATATATAATATACCTTCTTATATTTCAAACACAAAACGCCTTTCAAAATAGTTTCGTAAGATGCCATGATCAGATCTCCACCAGAAACACTTGTATTTAATCAAACACGATATCTTTCATCAAACTGTGTCAACAGTTTTTTCTAAGAACTCGCATCGCATGCTATGTAGAAAAAAGTTTATAGATAATTTATCACGGAGCCGGAAATGTTTATGAGATTAGGACATTTCTTATACGGTCAAATGTACCATAATATTAGCAGAAAGTCAAATCAATTTACTAAGATATTCTTCATTACAAGCAGACACGCAAAAGTAAATTGTCCATATGAAAAACATGGAATATATAATATTTACTTTACAATAAACAATGAAAAGGCAACGACCTTTTGATTCAATAAAGATACGATTGATATTAATATATGCAACATTTTTCGGAAATGATGCTGATCTTTAATTTGAATTGGTAATGAAAAACGCGAAAGAAAACACAACTAGCGTTTAAAGACATTTACATTGTTCGATGAACACGTCATAAAAGAAATTCATTATTTGTTTGACAATCTAAGTTAAGTTCTTATTCATTCAAGGTCAGTCTGTGTGAAATATGAAAACATAAACAATGCAGTTAATTCTTGAAGAGAAGTAATTGTGTCTCTTCAATGCAGATAAAATCAAAACAAGTGGAAAAATTACGAAGATGCATAAGGACTTATATGAAACAAAAAATGTTATGTCAACATCAGATACCATTCACTTACAAACGTGAATTTAAATGATTACAAAATCCCCAGAGGAATCACAGGATATAGAAACAGTATCCGTGGTTGTGGGAGACAATCCCTAAAAAACTGGATGTCCGTGGTTATGTAAATAAATACACAATCAACCTTTCGGATGTAAAAGAAGGTCAACGTATTGGAAAAATGCAACGCTTCCTGTACGTTGACAGCTCTTTTTAAGTGGTACGTAGGTGATCGGCGGCAAGGTTGAATTCCCCGTCCCTTTTGATTTCTCTTTCAGCCAGAATTTTCGTTTCTTGGCCCTTTCCATGCTATAGTCTCATACTAGTATTCATTTACTCCACATTCTTTTGTAAAATATAGTATACATGAATAATTAAATTTTGTTTTTTCTACCCTTTAAAGTTATTTGTGTTTTTTTTTCATTTTTATTCTCTTGTTCCATTACATTTAATATTAGTATATCGTGCCACTTGTTGAAAACATTTTAATTTGTTCCGTGATAAAGTTCAAGATCTACTTTTAATTCAAAATTCATTCACAAGTTATATTCAAATTTCTACTTTTTTTTCCAAATCTTAGCAATTTTTCTGTAAATTGTCCCATTCCAATTTATAATTCTTAACACATCAACTACATATGCTTTCAAATGATGCTATTCTTTTGTCTATTTGAATGCCTGTGAAAGGTTCCAAAACAAATTCAAAATTTGTTATTACAATTAATACTTAAAAGTGATCTTGCAGATAGGTTGCGTGGGAAGTCATAACAATTTAGATAGAAATAATATCATGGCTAGTTAAAGGCAGTTGAGACCATATGATTCTCCATATAATAGAAAACATGTATATGCATTGTATCATATAAAATTTAAAGTAGAAAGGGCAATGAAGTGTTCAGTGAATAGCAGTGATCAGATTATTGTGCAAAAATTGTGTTAAATATGATTTAGGGATTTGGGTAAATTCAGATGATTAAAAATAACCCAAATCAACAAAAGTCTATTAAATGCACATAAAAAAAGGTTATCCGATAGGATTCAACAAATAATAATACCGACCCGTTTGAAATTTGTAGAGGATTGTTCGCATTCGTCGTGTGAGAGAGTTCCACTTTCTTCAGTATGTTGAAATTTACGGTCACAAAACTCTCTTTGAATAATTTGAAATCGTTTGTGTTACAGGCTTAAATCATTCGAATGGTTGATCGATTTGACACTCCTGTTCAAATATCAATCAAACTCTCTCACATTGCCTTTCTAGCGCACTCATTTAATTGATGAATTCCTTGTGTTTTTCAATGCATTAAAGAACGGCTACAAAAGGATCTTATAAAACAAATAATCCTAAGAGATCAGATTCTGAAGGGAAATGTTTTCGAATTTCAACTCTGTCGCGATTTCTCGTTACGAAACTTGTCCTTTTGACATGTTTCATGTCGCTAAAGGAACCAAAAAAACAAACAAACAAACAAATAAAACAAAAACAAAAACAAAATAAAAACAACAGAAAACAACAAAAAACAAACAAAAAAAAATCAGTAGACAGTAGATAGATTAACATTTCAATCTTTGATTTTTTATCGAACTTAAATATACATTACGTCCGTCAAATATTATTTGCAATAATTTAAAAAAAACCCCAAATATGAATCCTTCTTCGGGTAGGAGTGGTTAAAAATATTTCTTCACGATAGACAATTAAATGTCGATTTTCAACATACTAGCTTTAGCAAGCATTTTGAATTTAAACATTTACTACTGAGGATGAAGAAAAATTTCTTAGCCACTCCTATCAGAGTGTACGATGGCCGAGGTGAGCCACACAGAAATGCTTTAAGGAGGATGTAAAAAGACCTTTTTTAGATTTTGTACTTAAATGTACAAATAAACAAAATGGCAAACATAAAAAAGAGTAAAATTTTGTTTATAATTAAAAATTTTGTACATGTATGATTGTACAAAACGACAAATTTAAGGGTAGAAAGCGTCTTGAAGTCTGGTCATGTGACCACCGAGAATTCACGATAAAATTGCAATTCGAAAACATTCCTGTAAAAAATTGACGTCTGATGAATATTTGTTGTTTTGAAACGTCACACGATTCGTAAAAAATGAAACTTCGGGTACAGTTTATTTATCCGGAAGTTTCAAAATTCAACGAGACTTAGTTACAGACCTTATATGGAAGTGTATCAAACTGATGTACATGGTGAATAAAAGGATATGGAGTAAATGCACATAAGAAAAAGTCTCTACAAATACATGGTAAAAAAACAAGCAAAGGAACAACGCTTTTATTGTTGTTCTTCATCTTGAAGTCACCATGAGGCCTTCAACAATGAGCTTTGCTCATACCTTTAGCTTTGCTCATGTATTATAACAAAACTGTAGGTTATTTAGCTTCAACATGTAGCCATATTGGCAATGTATGCATTCATAGTCTTCATTAGTGCAGAATTTACTAAAAAAAATTGTGGGAAAACGAAATTCCCAAAGAGAATGCCAGATTAAGAGTAAATAAAACTTAAGGATGTAGTTAGGTGATGTTTCTGAATCTGGTAAAATATTCGGAACTCCTTTTCCTTTAAAAAATAGCATATATTTTTGTTGCCCGATAACACCAAATTTTCTCGTTCTAAATAACATCAATACAGTATTTGTAATCATTTTACAAAATTTGAACAGATTGTAGATTTTCCTTCCACTAAAAACTGCCCCCTAAAAATTTCAATGTAATTATAATGTAAAAACAGGGAGATCCTTTTCACGCCTTTTTTTTTAAAATTGTTTATTATCTCGAAAACAAGGTCCATAACCTATCAATATTTGTAGTTGAAAGTGTTCTTTTACCAATGCTCTTTTCATTTTTAATATCCCGCCGTGCGCGGTCCCGGCTGAAGAATAGGCCCGCAGCATCCTCTGAGCTTGGAGTATGAGCCATCCTAACAGAGGACCCCGAGGGAACCCCGGGATATAGAAATAGGACCCAGTATCTCCGGCTTGCGGGGTGTGACCCCTCCTAAACGGAGGCTGACCCCGAGGGTCCCGGGATATAGAAATAGGACCCATTCCGTGGTTGTGCGGGATTAATAAATACACAACCCATCTTTCGGATGGGATGTAAACTCAGGTCCACGTGTTGGAAGAAATGCCACGCTTCCTGCACGTTAAAGAACCCTTGTAGCAAGCTCTTTTTGGGGTGGTCCGTAGGTGATCGGCTACAAGGCTAAATTCCCCGCCCTTGACGATTTCGCCCTACTTTTCCAGTGGCAGTCAGAATTTCCCGTCCCATGGCCATTTCCATACCCCAAAGTGATTATTTATCAACAAACTTGTTCTCGTCTTGATATAGCTGAAATATTGCTGAGTAGACGTTAAACAATATTCAATCAATCAATCAATCATTTTTAATATCAATTCTAAATCCTAGCTTTGATTAATTTCACCTTATTTCATCTTTAAAAGACATAAAACATAGCAACTGACGAGAAATACAAAATCTAAGCACCTGTGAACTGTGATATAAAGGTTAGTGTTATGAGTTGAAAAATGGATTTGCTAATAAACAATTAACCATGCCGATTTGTTTGACTGAAATTATGTTTTGTCTGAATTCTAGGGAATGACTCTTAAGACAGACAAATATCTATAAGCAGATATGCTTCATGATCAGAATAAATGGTTCAGAAGAAATGCTCTTAGCTCTAAATGCTCCAATCTGAACTACACTTTATGGAATTAAAGGTATTCAAATCGAAATAAATGCGATGCAATCTACATTTTAAGGTATTTATCACCAGTTTGACTTGCAAAGTTTAAAGTAATTATTGAGCTTCAACGTTGCTGCAGCTTCAAATATGTTGTCATTTGTATGATTTATACACTACAGACTTAAACAAAAGACATAAAGTCTTTTGCTCATTTGTCATGTTGTCATTTTGTACATTTGTAAATGTACAAAATTTAAAAAAAAATACTTGAAAATCTTTAAAATTTGTCATTTTATACAATTGTACATGTACAAAAACAAAATTGTACTCTTTTTCACATTTGACACTTTGTTCATTTGTACAAGTACAAACTTAAAAAAAGATCTTTTTCTTCCTCCTTCGATAAATACATTTCTATACACCTTAGCCATCCAAAGGATGAGAATATTTTCTCTCATGAAATTCGTGAAGTACATGGTGGCAAACCTTTCGCAGAAGTTCAATCAACATCTATTGGTTAAAAAGTAGTGTGCACCTTTAACCAACCGTGGTAAGTAGCAGAAGAAAATTTCCCGCACCATTTCATCATGTTACCGAATCATAAAAAAATATCCGTTGTGATTGGCCACTTTCCTGATAGACAAATGCACATGGCTATGTCCAAAATGACAATTTGAGGAAAAACAATTTGTATTTATAATTTGTATTATATACAGGAAAAAGTTCCTATGCTAAATTACTACGATAAATTTGAAATGTGCAATGGACATTAAAGTTTTTTTTGTTTTAATGCCATTGTCAACTGATTGACGTTTATGCAAATTATAGCCTGTAATATTAAGTTTATTGACTTGTCAGAAAATTTATAATATGGAGAACACGAACGTTAATACTTTCTTTTACTTGCAAAACTCATGGTAGATTAAAATAATATCAGTTACTGATTGCTCCCTTTTCATTTCTGAAATCTTTCCTTTGTTGAGTGTGATGGCCAATATAGTATCGAAAAGGCAGTCTTTATAAAGCATATGACATCAAATGAAACTGATTACTAACATTAAACAATTTACTCTGGTCAAGGTCCTCGTTGATATGTATTTTCAATCAATAGTGCGTTAAGGCTGCATGTCAAAATCGATCTAGTCAGAGGATTGCATACATTCCTTGGAAGAAAATACTGTTCAGCAAGACACGCTGCATTTTGTATAAATTTCAAAATAACAGTATAAGAATTGAACAGTTGTTATACAGGAGGGTATAACCCCCCTTTTTTGGTCTCAGGACTTTGACATTATTTTGGGCATACTTTGGACCTTACCACTTGAGTCCATGAACTCTACGGTCTCAAAAGTCATTGCATTTTGGACTTGTACTTCAGATTAAAAAAAAAAATGAAAAAGAAAAATGGACTCTGGACTTCATCTCAAATTTTGGATTTACTCTAGACTTAAGAGCTAGGGGTTATACTCTCATACAGTAATTGTAGCTGAGTGCTGATTTCAAACGTTCTTCTTTATATCCAAGGTGTTCGCTGGATTATAATAAACATCTGTTTCTTAAGGTTGCCCTAGCATTAACAATAAAATATGGCAAGCGAAAGTGATCTAGTGAAAATTCGGCTTTCCCTTTTCCAGGGCTAATCCCGATTTTTTGGCTACTTTTGGATTATGTCTTTCAATATTATTTTATTCTAATGCTGCTGATGAGAGGTTACTCCTTCAAACAAGTGTACATCCACTGTTTATTTTGAAACTTGGGAATTTTCGATTTTTTTTCACATGGAAACCGAGAACTAGGTTTATCTAATGAAAACATTGGCTTCAGTGGCTAAACTGGGTTTCCTTCATAAATACATGCAAAGCTTAGCCTTCTTTGATATCCAAAGATAAACCTTACTTTCCGTAGGGAAACCTAGGTTTCGATAGCGAAAACCAGGTTCTTCAGAGGAAAAGCTAGGATTTAGTGGCTCAAACTAGGTTTTCCAGAGCAAAACTCGAGTTTCCCTACCTAATTGTAGGTTTCATCGCAAAATTACATGTAAAGCGCAATTCTTTAGCTTAACCCGAGTTTCCATAGGCAAACCACAGTCTCCAAATGTAACAATAACTAAAGTCGCCTAAAGGATGTTGTAAAGTAGAGCATCAACCATTTTTAAAATTTCTATTAAAATTTAATTCAGTGAGACGAATATAAATTAAACAGTTGCACTAAATACACTATTTAAATATGAAAAAATTTTTAAAATGTAAAGTACATAAGTTCAATAAATTGTACAGCTGATCTTTTGCTTATACTATAACTAATCCAAGATTCTGATTATCGCAAAATATTCAACGAATGATCGAATAACGCAGTAATTCACGAATGCGCGGAGCGCATGAGTGAATTACAGCGTTTTTCGATCATGAGTTGAATATTTTCGATAATCAGAATCAAGGATTAGTTATAGTTTTTATTATATAGATCTCCACGCATATTTGATGGTTCCGTTAATGATTCATTTCATGAACTACGTTTTCAAGATTAATCCGCTGTGACGTTTACTTAACAACAACGTTGACAACGTCTATTGTGACGTCACTTCCTAGAGTGAAATTATGGAAAATAATTTCACAGTTAATTATCACTTTTCTTTCACTGGGAAATCTCAATCTTTCACCGCGATCTATATAATAAAAATAATAGTAACGAAATAATATGAAACCACCTTTTAATCTCTCCATCAATTGATTACACACTTATATTGTTCCTCCTTATAAAAAATCAAGCGACAACAGGTGTAAACATAATGTAATATTTACATGTACGTATTCAACCAGACCAAGTGGTACTACTTCAATTTACAATTAAAAGTTTTGACAAATATACAAATAAATTTCATAACAAATTTTGAACTTGCTAATGCACATTATTCATATCGGAGTATTGAAATTCATTGAGGATATACTTTGGAAAGATTTTAATTATAAAAATTATAAAAATAAAAAATTGACACAGACTTTTTAAGCAAGTCAGGAAAATCCTTTAGTACGTGTAATTTTTTTGCCTATTTATTCATATAATTTTAATTACATTTTTCTGTCTTAAAAGAAATTATAATATAATTCAAAGATCATCACATTGTAATCATTTGAAGTCCACTTCAAAATACATTTTGCTTGGCTTAACATTTTTTTTATAATCATATCATATCATATCGGCTATCGGATTATGTATTTCCTATTGAAAAAAGCTAATTCATGATCTCGGGTAGCGAAACTCGAGTTTCCCTGCCCTTATGGAAGTAAGTAAGAACCGAACCATCAGTCAAAAGAACGAATAATCCATGGACATTGACAACATCGAAAACACTAAGAAACGAGGAAACCACATGAGCACGGCAAGAAAAATGAAGACATACAGATGGACAACACGGACCCAATAAAAACCATGGCTGAGGTATAGTAAGCATTTCCTGCTTCTTATAGGACATGCATCCGCCGTGTCGACTCCAGTAGTAACGTCAAATCATGTAGAGGAAAAACAAACTATAGTTGTAAAGGGAAAGATCTGTTGCCATCCGGGAAACAGAGTTCCCATAGCGATCAACAAGATCGTGATGTCGACCATAAAACTTCTGTAGTGATAACTTTAAGTTTCTGGTTACATACCATTGTTCCCATAGCGATCAACAAGATCGTGCTGTTGACCATAAAATTTCTGTAGTGATGACTTTAAGTTTTTGGTTACATACCATTGCTTAAGTAGTCTATTTGTGAGCAACCGAGCTCTATAAAGGAAGTCACTGTTTCGACCACAAGCCCTGAGTAGCAAATGAGTTGTGAAATGTAAACTCTATAGGAAGGTGCTTTTTGGATGCTGATACAAAGAAATGTGAAGTTGACTATTGGAAAAGTGAAGTCATTGCGTTTGTCATACAGCGTAGTTTGTAGTGAACATCTGTCAATTTTAAGTTGAAGGTCAAGGAACGAAGCCGATGTGGAAGTATCTGTAGTATCCTTAATTTCGAGCTCTTTTGGATAGATAAGATGAAGAAAGTCACCAAAGCGAGGGTTGTTTAATGATAAAAAATCATCTTTATACTGTAAAAGGGGAAGTTTTCGCGAGGGGTTTATTTTCGCTAATTTCGTGATTAGTACATATTCGCAAAAATCCTCCCCCGCGTAAATTTGTTCTTGTTACAAATGTAATGAAAAGTAAGCGACAATCGCGACAATAAAACCTCACGAAAAGATTTAAGAATGAAAATCGCGAAATTTAAACCACTCGAAAATATCAACTTTAACAGTAACGGAAGCTGAAATAAAGGACTGGGTCAGTTTTTAGTCTTTATTTTGAAGTAGCCCTTCAATGAGTTCTTCAGTGAAACTTGGATTCAGCTTTTGATATCCAAAGGAAGCAGAACTCATGCATTTTTAAAGGGAAACTTACATTTAGGTAGGGAAACTCGAGTTTAGCTCTGGAAAACCTATATTTTGCCACCAAATCTTAAATTTTCTTCTGAAAAACATAGTTTTCGCTACCAAAACCTAGGTTTCCCTTTCGAAACTCATATAGATCTGAGTTTTGCATATATTTTTGAAAGGAATGCTACTGCTACCGAAACCGAGGTTTACTAAAACAAAAACCCGGTTTGCCTAACGAAAACTTGGTTTTCACTAATTATGCTCACTTTTGCATGCCATGATAAAAGGATATGGAATAATTGCACATGAGAAAAAGTTTCTACTAATACATGGTAAAGCCAAGCAATGGAGCAACGCTCTTATTGTTGTTCTTCATCTTGAAGAAACCATGAGGTTTTAATATCTTTATTAGATGAAATACATGTTATTGCTTAATTAAGAGTAAGCAATAACGTATGGTAAGCAATATTTCAGCTATATCAGGCGAAAACAAACCAATCAATTAATAAAATAAAATAACGAAAGAGAAGAAAGAAAAAAGTAGAAGGTGCAACGACTTTCAATTGCAACTGGAAAGGGGGATAAAGGGTAGGGAAGAAACTCTAACCCTTTATGTGACTCCCAGTGAGTCTGCTCTCCTTAGAAAAATATATAAGGGGTCTTTAAACTGCATGGAATAATGTGATTCTACACACAGTTTGGCTACAACGGTTTGTGGTCAGGCTTTCCGTATTATACCCTGACTACCCCGAAAAGACGGGGCATTTTTCTATGCACCACCAGGGATTGCCCGGCAGCTCTGTAGCAGGAGCCATTGAAAAACGATTCAGCTGCCGGATGAAAGGAGTATATGCAAGTCTTTGGATAAACGCGGTGTCACTACTAAGGAATTGGAAATACCGGTAAGAAATTTGAAATCAAAACGTTTGTATAAATTCTAGTTTTAAATCGTCCATCTTGTCAATATCGAGAAACAGTGCTGAAAGTAATTGATTGATTAGTTAGAGAAGCAATATTTCAGATAGATCTGGACGAGAACAAGTTATTCAATTAAAAAAACTCATAAGAAGAAAGAAAAAATTACAGTGAAAAGGATTAAGAGGATTAAAAGGATTGTCACTCTAAATAGGAAAAAATGGAAATAGGCAGGGAATTCTATCTTCATATGTCTTCTCTTTTTTAGTTCGAGCGTAATGTTCAGTGACCAACATTTCAGCTATACTAGGAAGAGAACAAGTAAATTAATTCCAAAAATGGCACAAGAAACTAAAAAAGATGGAAAGAGGAATCAGGGCAACGAGTTGATTGTCATTGTAAAAGGACAATTTGGTGAAGGCTGGAAATTTAGCCTTTTTGACGTCTGAAGAGGCTAATCTGTTTTTCGAAATTAATTTAAAAGTCCCTATTACGGATCAAGATATCGTTTCTCCACGATTTGCGATCAGGCTTTCCATATTGTAACCCGACTATCTTTCAAATACAGGGTATTCCCCTGTCCACCAACTAGGAACGCAGCCGATCAGCTCTGTCGACGGAACCCTGGAATCATTTCAGGTGATGAGTTTTTAGTTTCTGAAGTTTCTTTAATTTCCAGTTCACCGGATATATGAGATTTAAATATTAACTGAAATATGTTATTGAGTGACCGGAAATAAAAATGTCGATAGGTGAAATTGAAAAACTAAGCAAAGTGTCCTTCCTCATCTTTTCTTAGGTTTTGTATAAATTCGATTTCATATGAATGCAAATATAGATCAGCAAGTTGGGGTGCAAAATTGATGACTATTCAAATACCGATTTAATACTGAAATATTAACCCACCAAAACTGACAAATATTGATTGTTTGATTAGTTAAAGAGTTTAACGTCCACTGAACAATATTTCAGCTATATCAGGACAAAAACAAGTCAATTCAAAAAATTATACGCAAAAGAAGAACGTTATAAAGGTAAAGGGACAACTTGGGCAACGAGTTTGGATTGCCACTGGAAAATTGAAAAAATGGGTAGGGACAGGAAATTTAACCTTCTTAGTGAGTCTGCTCTTGAACGAGAAATATTGAAGAGGTCTTTTTACTGTATTGGACCTGGCAATTCTCCACACAGTTTGGCTACAATGGTTTGCTTTCCGAATTATTACCCGACTATCATTCATGGACAAGGCATTCCCCTATCCACCACCTGGTGAGGCACCCGGCAACTCTGTTGCCGGAGCCTTTCGAAGCCGATTTAGGTGCCGGAAAATTGACAAAAAGAAAGATCTGTAAGAATTCGAAAGACAGACATCATATATGTAATAGACAACATACATGTAAAAAAGTAAATACACAAACAAAACCACAGTGGTTAAATAGTCATATTGTATATATGTATATATATTAGAATTTATATATATGAAAAGATTATATCAACAAATTCAAAATTAAAAAAAAATAATTTCACCAGCGACGATTGTAAACAGAAAATTTAACTTGTGATCAATGTCGGCGATATCTATACAATCGAGTGAAACATGTTAAATTGGAAAATCTTTTTACAAGAAATACATATTAAACTCACATTTCATAATCCCAAGTTTTCTTGCAATTGACTCGATGAGTGCCCTGTGGTTGTTTATATGTCTTCTGTTGGTCTTTATGTAGGGTAATGGATGACAGTAGTTGTAAGAACACTGCCAATTTCATTTTATGTTTATTGACGATCCTGCATTCATGAGTGCAAAAACATGGATGTGGCATTGCTTGACATCTAAAAGTGCTAGTGACCGTCTTTAGCTTCCTATGAGGAAGGCCTCTTGGTGACTTCATGATGAAGAACAACAATAAAAATTTGTTCATTGCTCTGTGTTACCATTTATTTGTAGAGACTTTGTCTCGTGTACATTAACTCCATATCTTTTCATTGTTTATGCACATTGATCATCATTTGCTTTGATAAAACCAATGTTTTAGGTGTGCATCTTTTAAAGGAATTAATGACTTATCTAATGTTTGACTATATTAATTGCAATTTATTGCTAAATGTAAATATCATCTGTCCTTCCATACACCCCGGGTTATAGAAATAGGACCTAGTATCTCTGGCTTGCGGGGTATGACCCCTCCTAAACGGGGCTGACCCCGAGGGAACCCCGGGATATAGAAATAGGACCCATTCCGTGGTTGTGCGTGATTAATAAACACACAACCCATTTTCGGATGGGATGTAAACTCAGGTCCACGTGTTTGAAGAAATGCCATGCTTCCTGCACGTTAAAGAACCCTTGTAGCAAGCTTTTTTTTTGAGTGGTACGTAGGTGATCGGCTACAAGGCTAAATTACCCGCCCCTTTCGATTTCACCCTTCTTTTCCAGTGGCAGTCAGAATTTCCCGTCCAATGACCCTTTCCATACCCCAAAGTGATTATTTATTTACAAACTGTTCTCGTCTTGATATAGCTGAAATATTGCTTAGTAGACGTTAAACAATATTAAATCAATCAATCAATCCTTCCATACAAGTAAAATATATTCACCAACCTAATAGACAGTACTTTAGTGCTGGCCCGAAAACCGATTTTATCTTGAAACTTTTAAAATCTAAATTTAAGAAAATAGGAGTATTCCCTTTTACATAGCTCTGTTCTTAGCTGATTTCGGAATTACTTTTTACATCCTATTGCTAATTTGTTCTCTGTCAACTTTTACACGTGTTTTAGTCCATGGATTTCCAAGCTGATTTGGGAATTACTTTTAACATCCTATTGCTAATTTGTTCTCTGTCAACTTTTACACGTGTTTTAGTCCATGGATTTCCAAGTGTTTTGGTTTGATCTGCACTGAAGAGAAATACGTTGACGAAATGGCAATGTGCAAATTCACAGTAACTTCTGTATTTTGTTATTTACACTAAAGGGTTTGTTGAAGGCTTCATGGTGACTTCAATTTGAAGAACAACAATAAAAGCGTTGTTTCATTGCTTGATTTTACCATGTATTTGTAGAGACTTTGTCTCATGTGCATTTACTCTATATCGTTCCATTGTTTATTCCATTTCATTGTCCGTATATGGTAGTGAGCCATCCGCCACATTGCCGCCAAAAACATCTTTACTCCTTGGCCTACAACTTGTCTTCACAGATCCACTGATGACCGTGAAACAAAGCATAAATAACATCATTAAGATTGCCACAAAGGATTTGAAAATGAAAATATTCATCAAAGGAGCGTCACTCAAGTTTTTGACTTTATGTCAGATTTTCGAATTTCTCGAAATTCTTAATATTCCTTCGCGGTGGCTTAATGGAACAAATTCCCAATGCAGTTTCAATGAAAAATCTAGAAGGATTCGGTTCCCCTCAAGAAATGTCAAACTCCCGTTTCTCCAAGTAGAAATGAAAAAAGTCCGAAGCAATTTCGAGGGAAAGACCAGTAAGGAATGAGCGCATCTTTTGCTAAAAATCATCGAATGAACCATGAATATAAAATTCTTAAAGTTATTGTCTTCATGGTGACTTCAAGATGAAGAACAACAATAGAAGTGTTGTTCCATTGCTTAGTATCACCATGCATTTGTAGAGACTGTCTCATTCACATTTACCCCATATCCCTTCATTGCTAATTGAACTTATTTTAGGTTCTGTAGTAGAAGTCAAGAATGGGAATCAGAACACAAGCTATTCAGCTGTGAAAATTAAATTAAAAGTCTGCAAACAGATGGTCAAAATCACAGCTGAAAGCAAAGAGAAAATAAATTGCCCTTCTAAAAAAATCGCAGTACGTAATTAAAGTATTACCACATTTGAAAATTATTTTGTAATCGATTGCATTTACACCTATGATATATTATGAAAACGATCATTTATTGTTAACCGGAAATTAATCATAAAAGCAATTAGATTGCCTGTTACTGAAATACAACGAAACAAGACAGCTGAAAGTGTTTTTGTCATATTAAATTTAAATTACAAAACACTGATCATTTAGAGTCAGACAGCATTTAGAAGGATTGTCAGCACCAATACTCGATAGCACAGGAAAAATGTCAACGAGACTGTTTTTACTGCCTGTGATATGTTGTGTCAAAGTGTTCAGTCAAACGGGATGATGCAAAATACATGTTTCTGACAGTAAAAGAACTGTCAGTGATTAGAATATAGCAAATATCAAAGGTAGATGGTTGAAAACAGATAAACAGAGATGTATGCTCTATATACATTTCACAGAGATGTATGCTCTATATACATTTCGGTTTTCATGTACATGTTCTTGAGAGAATTTTTCATATGGATGCACTATCATTCTTTCTAATTCTGACATTTTTATTTTTTTTGTGTAATTTCAATTTGTTATTCTGACCACCTCACCGTCTCATGATTTGACTATGCCATGTTTTCTTACTATTGGCTCGCTGAGTGCCCTGTATTTGCTTAAATGTTGTGATCGTCTTTTTGTCGGGCAATGGATGACAGTGATTGTAAGATCACTTTTCCAGTTAGTTGTATTGTTTATGTATATTGACGATCCCGCATCCGATGGCTCAACGGGTAAAAAAGACATCGATGTAGCGTTGCTCAACATCAAGCTATGAATTCCGCTCGGTGGTAGGGGCCGTGTTGAACTTGCTACGAGGTATGAGGAAAACTCATTGTTGAAGTCCTCAAGCTGATTTCAAGATGAAGAACAACAATAAAAACATTGTTCTGTTGCTTAGTTTTACTGTGTATTTGTAGAGACTTTGTCTCGTTTGCATTTACTCCATATCCCTTCATTGTTAAACTTCTTCCAAAACATGACAATAAAAGAGACAACATAAATTACCAATAGGACATATGACATAGATAAAACAAAAACAATGAACAGAAAAACACCAAAATAAAGCATAGGCAATGTGAACCCACATAAAAAATGGTGGTGTTGAGGAATAATAAAGAACTGCTAAACAATCGTCACAACAGCAATTAAAAATCGGGTGTTAAGGTGGTGTGGTAGTATTCCGCCATTTGGATTTCATGTTTCATGCTTTGATAGGTATTTTTTATTAAAGAAATATACAAACATTTTAAAATTTGGACGAATCTTAACAATATTTCAGTTAAAACACAAATAATGGGCCCATTTTTCTAAGTTTAGCATTCATTTAAGACGAAAAATTCAAAAGAGTATTTGTACTGTAAAATTCTTTGAAATGAAAATTTAAACATGAGAGATTACTACGGAAATTTTGATTTTGTGATATAATAACATACTAAGGTCTTTTTGTTTTTTTTTGTTTCTGTGTCGGTTTTTGTTTTGAGTGTCGTTTAATACAGGGGCTAGTAATATATAAAATTAATCGGAATTCTCGTGGATGTAACTTGGAAATTTTTAAGAAATGACTATTTTCTTTCACATTTCAAATAAAAAATCGCCATTTTCGGTGAAAGATTGTGAGCTTCTATGGTCTGTGACACCCTATTTTGGAAGTTCATCTTCCGAAGATTAATTCTGTATACCATTGAAAAATTCAGATGGAATTTGCTTATACCCCGAACCACCTTTTACTCTGGATCTGTTAAAATGTCTTTTCGCTTGTGAAATAAAAACAATCTCTCAAATCATATGGTCATTACCCTTAAACTTCTGTAGTAAGGATTGGTACAGTGGATGAACATAATCTTGGTGTACACGTTTTTGAGTGTCGGTATAACAATTAGGACATGGTTAAGGATGTACCCTGGTGAGGTGCCAAAATTTTGAAGTATTAAACATTTTTTAAACCTTGATTTTTGCAATTCAATATAAAAAGAAAAAATCATAGGTTGCTGTACAAATTACTTTGCTACAGATGATTGAAAGTGACCAATTCTAGCTCTTTTGCAAATTTTTAGGCATTTTTGTCCCCTTTTGGCTAATTTCATTGAAAAAATCTAGCTTAGAGTATTTAACTTTTTCTCATACTTTCTGAAAAGCTGTAAATAAATCATGCCCCAAAAAATCGTATGTTGGTGTATATATAAGAAAGTTTTGTTCCATTTTCATGCTTTTTAGGGGCAATTTCAGCATTTCCATATTTCGCCAAAAATGTAGATTTTCTGAATTTTTTAAGCAGGCAATGGTTTTAAACTTAATTTTTTGTGATTTTTATATTGCAAAAATATATACATTTGTAACACTATTTTTTAAAAAAGCAAAAAATAAATCTTAAGTGCATATTTTTTTCATAAAATAGCTATTTCTAACCCCACCCCTATTTTGTGAAAATTTGACATGAATGAAACAGCCAGTTAGGGCAATAATCTTCAATTTGAGATTATTACATCAAGTGGTAGTATTTTTCCCGTTAAATGAATGTACAGACATACCCTAAAAATATATTGTATGCAATGACGAGCTTTAGAAACGGGAGTAATTATGATATTAACATAATGTTGCCGTTTTAACACGAATATTAACTTTTTACCAAATATTTCAGCCTAAAATTGGTAAAACATACATAAATCCACATGATTTCTGTTAATGTGTGAACAATATCGTAAGATATAAAAATATGAATGAATATCTTTTTGCTTTACATTTATATTTCACTTGAATCTTCAAAACAAAAATAGACTAATCATTTAAATTATCATGGAATAGCATGCATTTTTATAATAATTATTGAATACCTGACGTAATCATAGCAATATAATGTTTTCCCCTGTATTTTAAAGATTTTTCTAAATTCAACATAATATTGAATTATTGAGATAGTATTCTACTAACGAGATGATATAGCAACATAACAACAAAATATGGTTTTATGAGAAATAAAATAATGTTGAATGTCGTAAATCCCCATATTAATTGTATACAGAAGTGCAATTTATCATATTGGATTGACATGGCTCAAAACAACAATGACAACCAAAGGGTGCCTGTTGTGTCTAATCTTCGTGGCCTGGAAACGTCAAATAATACCAGTGTGCAGTGAATATATTTTACAACTGCGTCGAGAAATTACGTCATTTTACCACCAGCACTCCTGATAGTTAGACCCCGAGGGAACCCCGGGATATAGAAATAGGACCTAGTATCTCCGGCTTGCGGGGTATGACCCCTCCTAAACGGAGGCTGACCCCGTGGGTCCCGGGATATAGAAATAGGACCCATTCCGTGGTTGTGCGGGATTAATAAATACACAACCCATCTTTCGGATGGGATGTAAACTCAGGTCCACGTGTTGGAAGAAATGCCACGCTTCCTGCACGTTAAAGAACCCTTGTAGCAAGCTCTTTTTGGGGTGGTCCGTTGGTGATCGGCTACAAGGCTAAATTCCCCGCCCTTGACGATTTCACCCTACTTTTCCAGTGGCAGTCAGAATTTCCCGTCCCATGGCCCTTTCCATACCCCAAAGATTTATTTATTAACAAACTTGTTCTCGTCTTGATATAGCTGAAATATTGCTGAGTAGACGTTAAACAACATTCAATCAATCAATCAATCCTGATAGTTAGATTTTTAGACTTTTTTAAACGCGAGGCTTGCCGTCGGAAGATTTCCATATTTGAAAATTTAACTAAAGAGCGTAAAGGAGTGTTGTATTTTACGGGATACAGTTGTGAAATACGATTCTTAAATGATTTTAAGTCAAAAATAGATAAAGGCATATCTTTTTTTCTGCTGATCCGAAATAATTTTGTTCTATGAACGTAAAGTTATGAGGAATGAGAGACTTTTTCCGGCATGGTGTCTTAAATGTGTCGTCTACCTCCAACATTTCTCTGGTAGGAACAATGAAATTAATTTTCGATTTTGTAAAATATTTACCTCTCTGAATCTTTGTTTAAAACGTGACCTATTTTTTTCATACTGGACAAAAATTAAAAAAAAACTGAGACATTTCTGTTAAAGAAATTACGCCCAGTTCTCCACAAACACTTTGCAATAATACTATATTTGATGGAGCAAGAATTTCCGCTTCAACACTACCATTTACGTTTAGAGTAAGTTTAATATCATAACAAAAATTGATGTCCCTGCTCCATGCTTTTTTTTGGTACATCAACATTACGTGACCTCACTTGCACGGCCCAGTGACCACGTTAAGGTTCTCCGATAAAATCTGTTTTTCAATAACTATAAGTGGTCGGCCAATAAAACTAGCATAATACCTTACATAATAAAGAACCAAATCTATTGGTTGAAACATAGTCACTCGACATATAATAATGTGGATATTTTTGTTCTTAACTGTTGCGAGCGTTGAATAATCCTATTATTTACCGGTGAATAACACCAAAAAGTAAAAACGCCCATGAAATAATCCTATTTTTCACCGGTGATTACATCGTCGGCGGAATAACCCTATTATTTACCGGTGAATAACCCCAGAAAGTTACGACATCGGTTGAATAAACCTATAACGTTAACTTGTCCAGTGAAAAGATGTTAGATTTTTATGATTTTATTTTGCTCAAAATTTGAAAATTGTAACTTTTGTTCTTTGTCCCAATTTCATTGTCTAATGAGCATATTAAGTTTCTCACTTTCTGTTAGTGGTAGTTCAAGGATATTTTGTATGTGGGATGGTCCTTGGTAGTGCATGGCAGTCTGCTATATGACTTATGCCTGTTACCTCATTTTCAAAGTCTAATGAGCATTCCTGGTTCCTCATGATGTATTAATGGTATTTGTTATGTTGGTTGGTCTTGGGTGGTACATATTTACATGCTATATAGCTTATGTCAGTGACCTTAATTTCACAGTCTATTGGTTATTTTTAGTTTTATGATCAGGTCAGTTTAATTTCACGTCAACTTTGAAGCTAAGCAGGGACAGGCGAGGCATCTGTTGGGGTCAACACTTGCTTTGGCAATTGACATCGGTTTATATGAGTATATATATATAGTATGGTTAATAACATCAGTGAAGGTAATACTCTTAAAAGCACAATAACTACGATTGAAGTTATCCATGAACGAGAGGTGCAACAAAATGAATGACTATAGTCAAGTTCAAGAAATCGTTTTTATTTTCGAATGAATTTCCATATATGCAGAAACACTGTCGTATATATTTGTTGAGGGTAAAGAGTTCCCTTTCAACATATTTTTCAATTCCATTCAGTTTTAAAGCGGTAGATCATTAGATGATATCTCTTTTTAACC
This sequence comes from Modiolus philippinarum, assembly GCA_002080025.1. Taxonomy (NCBI): domain Eukaryota; kingdom Metazoa; phylum Mollusca; class Bivalvia; order Mytilida; family Modiolidae; genus Modiolus; species Modiolus philippinarum. The sequence goes on along the minus strand of MJUU01026874.1, from coordinate 157,892 downwards.
TTCCATGTTTAAAATACATTTCAAGTTGAATGGTATCAGTAAAAAATTGTAGCATTGTATCGATATTTACGTTAGAAAATAGTAGCACTAACGGAGAAAAAATGTAACACTAAGAAAAGACGTAGCATCCATTATTCAAGTGAGTCGTTTCTATCATTGATTAAATTTGCAGGTAATAAAACATATTCTGCTATTATTGTTGATAGTTGTCCTAGATTTTAGCACAAATTAGAATAGTATAAACATGTTATTCTATATATAAACAAGAATTATAATAATGTGCGTTCAATCAATGATATCAAAAACTACATTAATTTATAAATATATATATTTATGTAGTATCTTAACTATACATTAAGATTTACCACATAATTTGAATAATTTCTATTGGCGTACCGAAAATCAAGCTTCTTGCCCTCACAAAATATAAAGACCGTCGCATATTTCCCTCAAATCACTCTGCGTACGGTACAAAATCATGACAGGAACGGTAGAAAATATATTTGTCGATTCGCACTTTGGATAGAGTGTATTAGTGCACAATAGCATTGTAGATTTATATAACCTGGTGAGGGTGAGATTTTGCCACCCGTCGTCAGCCCGTCCGCCCGTCCGTCTGTCTTTAGCTTTTCATTCAAAGATCTTCTCCTCGGAAACACTGGACCAATCGCTTGGACTAAACTTGGTAATCATGGATTTTGTGTCCCCCTTTTAAAAATTTGTATCTGGGAGGTCCACATGCATCCAATCCAAGGACGTATATTGAAATATACGTCCTTGTACCATCCAAGATGGTCACCACCTGTCAGCATTGGAAATAGCAGCCAGCCCGCCTGCCCGAGATAGGCTTATTTAGGACCACTTTCAGCAGGACAGGCATCTATTATAAAACAATTGTGTAGACATATCGTTAACATTTTTAATACCACACGTGATAAGGGCTGGCAACATTTCAAGACGAGTTCCATTCCCTACCAGTGGCTATGGTTAAACAATTGACCTTAAGACACATTCAAAGGTAACCACCAGTTTAATTAGAAATAAACTTAGAAACAATGGTCATAGGGATGGTCCGTTCCAAAAAAGTATCCGTCAGGTTATTATCTCATGAGATGGAGGTGAACATAGTTTAACACTTAATTCTATGGAAAACACATTCAAATATCTTCTTTTCAGGAACCACGTGTCAAATGAGAATCAATCTTAGCTACAAGTGTCCTTAGATAGAGATAGTCCCTTCTAAAAAGGTATCCGACAGGTTCGTACCTCACCCAAGATAGCCTCCAGTGGAGAACACATGCAGTTTAATATTAAACCCTTATACGATAACAAATTCAAAAATCTTCCTCTCAAATTTACTAGTTCAATTAGAACAAAACTCAGTAACAATGGCCGTCGTGGTCCTTAGATCCTAGCTCCCTTCAAAAAGCTATCCGACAAGTCAAGTTATATTTACTTAAAAGTCTCTAAAACATAAGCTCCAAGTAGCTTTTAAAACCGACATACATACCAATGTCTTCCCGAAATTCATCTGGTAAAGACCTGCATGAACAACAATAAAAGCATTGTTCCATAGCCTGTCGTGCACTTCCTTGCCTCATCAAAGGTGACCGCTAGCTAGAAACGTTTGGACTATATGGGATACACATCCAAAGTTTTTCTTATCTGAAACTACTAGTTCAATTAGAACTAAACTTAGACATGTAGTGATTCATAGTTGTTCCCTTCCAAAAGATACCCAACAGTACTGTACCTCATCTAAAATGGCCGCCATCATGGAACATAATGTGACATGGGACCCTATAGTAACACTTTCTATGATCTTCTCTTCAATGACTACTGGTAAAATTAGAACCAAATTTAGTTACAATGGTCCTTAGATGGTCATTCCAAAAAAGGATGTTCAGCAGGTCCGCTCCTTATCAAAGTCAGTCGCCATCGGGGTACATAGTTAAACGATGGATCTTTCAAAGATTTTTTAATCAGAAACAGCTATTAAAATTAGAACAAAACTTAGTCAGAATTGGCCTTAGATGGTGCATTCCGGCATACCTCACCCAATATGACTGAAATCTGTTAACATAGTTTTAACATTGGACTCTGTGGAAACACTTTCAAAAATCTTTCGTTCAGATACTACTAGTTAAATTAGAATCTAACCTAGGCGCAATGGTCTTTAGATGGTTCCTTTCAAAAAGGTATCTGGTGGGTATCTACATCATCTAAGATGGTTGTCTGCTTGGAACTTAGTTTATCATTGGACCCTATGGAAACACATAAGAGGAATTTTTTAAGCGAAAGAATATGGCATAAATGCAAATGAGACGTTTCTATAGATACATGCATGGTAAAACCAAGCTTTTATTGTTGTTGTTTACTTTGAAGTCACCACGAGGCCTTCAACGATGAGATGTTTTGATGGACACCATTGGGGAACATAAGTTATCATTAAACCCAATTGAAAACACATTCAAAGATCTTCTTAGAAACTAACGGTTCAATTAGATCCAAACTTAGTTAAGATGGTTCTTTGATAGTCCCTTAAAAAGGGGTCATGCAGGTATGTATCGATCCAAGATAGTCGCCAGGTATATGGATATATAGTTTAACACTGGGTTATGTCTCTAAAACCCCCATCCAGGTTATAGCCAGAATTCATCACAATCGTCCTTTGGATGATTCTCTTTAAAATTTGCATCTGTCAGGTCTGCATACAAATAAAAAATGCCAACCAGCAGGGGATACTGTTTAACATTAGATCGCATGGAAATTACATTCATGATTTAGATTTCACGTGATCGATAAAGGCTTGAGAGATAAGAGTATTCCTATCCTTTCATATTTCCGTGAAACTGAAATCTGTTATTTTTGTATAAAGTATTGATAACCCATTCTAATATTGAACTAAGTCCGTTTTTATTTACTTAGTAGTCTGATACCAATGTTACTGCGCAGTCCAATTAGAACCAAACTGATCTTTAGAAAGATCCCCCAAAAAGGGCATCCGGCAGGTCCATACCTCATTCAAAATGGACGTCCTCTTGGGACATTATTTAACATTGGACCTTATACAAAAATGGAAGAATGTGTCCATGGGACACGAATGCCCCCGCCTCCTTGCAATCGAAACCCATAAATTATTAAAGGCATAACTATATACAATATATATTTATCAAATATTATTAGAAAGGATCTTTCTCCTGTGATAAATAGGCACTGGAACTGGTTTGGTTTTGATATAATGTGTAGTTCCAACAAATAATCTGAGAAACAGTCTTATATGTAATACTAATCTATTTTAGCAACTGTGACCTTGACCTTAGTGGTATCAACACTAAAATCTATGGGATTATGTCTATTGTGATAAGTAAGCAAGTGACCAAGTTTTGTTTTGATCAGATGCAGAATACTCAAGTAATCGTTCGGAAACCAAAATTTTATTGAAATTTTAGTCTATTTTTAGCAACTGTGACCTTGACCTTGGGGGTACCAACCTGGAAATCGATAGGGTTCTGTCTTGGGTGATAAGTAAGCATG
>MJUU01026874.1:118423-153696 GCA_002080025.1 Modiolus philippinarum | reverse complement strand
CGGAAACCAAAATTTTATTGAAATTTTAGTCTATTTTTAGCAACTGTGACCTTGACCTTGGGGGTACCAACCTGGAAATCGATAGGGTTCTGTCTTGGGTGATAAGTAAGCATGTGACCAAGTTTGGGTTTGATCCGATGCAGGATACTCAAGTTATCATCCGGAAACCAAAAAGATGGACGTACGGACGGACGTACGGATCAGGGTAAACCTTAATGCCCCCGACCGCCTAGCGGCGGGGGCATAAAAAAATCAACGATCTTCTCAGAAAACAACAGTGGCCCTTAGATGGTTATTCTTAAAGATTCCTCCCAAAAGGTATCCGACAGGTCCTACCTCATCCAAGATTCCCGCGGGAACATAGTCAAACATTGGTCCTGAGGAAAACACATTTCTCAAAACTACCAGTCCAATTAGAACCAAACTCAGTCGCAATGGCTTTAAGGTATCCACAATATGCAAACTTCATCCAACACCATCGGTGAACAAATGTTTATACAATACCATACAAAACAATACCACGGGGTCTATCGTTTAGGCATTTATTTTACTCGGATGTAAGGGACAATTAAATTTTACAAGGATGATAGTTATATTATCACGGAAAAACATAATTTTCTCTGTAAAATGAAATATATATTCTTTGAAAATATGATCATTCTTTAGCTCAAGTTATGAAACAAATGGCCTATCATACATTTAATCAAATGCTAGTACCTGGCTACCTTTCCTGCCAAGTTGTTTCAATTGTCGCTCGTGTATTTATATCACTGAAGACAAGAAATTTGCTTGACGATAAAGACATCAACCATGCCATGTAAGTTATATTTTTGTGAGCAACTAGCTGTAAACAACATATAAAGGCAAAATTTAACTAAGGACAATTGTAAATATCGGTTACAAACATTACACATCTATTTATGTACATATCGACACATTTTAAACCGGAGAAAAAGAACAAGACAATATGAGCGGATGAAAGTTGATATATAAATTAAAAAATACATTTCCTTGTTAAATAGAGTTTTTTATAGATAAAATTACCCGAAAGTTCATAATATTATAATTTGAAATATCTGTTTAAAGAACTCAAAGGGAAACTTTTATTTTAGATATGTTTAACATTTTCACTTTCTTCATTGTTTAGGGCTTTTGAATGGTCAGCAGTTAGAAAAGTATTTAAACCAAAAAAGTGGTGTAATCAATTTTATTTAACGCATTTCAATTTAAATTTGCAATTCCAGTGATTGCTAATCTTGTTCCGCCATTATTGAGAGATAACAAGTAGTGTAAATGGCCAAAATTTGGGGAATTTCATGGGACTTACAAAAATCATATTGATAAAGTTGACATGTTAGCACACTGTTATACACTCGCAGTTAAAAAAACATTGGAATTTCATAATTCCATGGGAATGCATTTTCCAATGGGGTTTCACTATTTCCCATGGAATTTTGCACTATTTCTATGGGAGCAAAATAATCCCATTGGATTATTATGAAATCCCATGTGAAATAATAATCCCAAGGGAACAATGAAAGTCCCATGGAATTTTTTATAAATCCAGTGGGAAACTGTGAAATCCCATGAGAAACAACATTTTCCCATGGGATTTTGAAATTCCTCTGTTTTTCAAATTGCTACTGTAAAAGTCATGCTAGGATGTAGACTAAAAAATATGATTTTGTCAAGTCCCATGAAATTCCGACCATATTGGTTATTCACACTCTTTTGTAGCTCTCAAAAATGGCGGCACCAGATTTGCAATCACTGGAATTATATTGCAAATTTAAATTCGAATGAGTTATCTATTTATAGTGAATGATGATATAATTACATTGTATTTGAAATGGGGTTAATAACAAAATTACCGAATAGAGTTGTCAAGAGCCGAAGTCCACGAGACAAAAAGACAAATCAGGTGGAAACCACCGAAAAATTGTCGATCGCAATGGTCCTGACTTGGTACAGGCATTTCAAAAGAAATAGCGGGTAAAACCGATTTTATGGCATGCCAAACCTCCCCTTCCATTGCGGTAGTGTCCGGTAGCAACTCAACAGCAATTGCTATTGAAAGGTAGTAGACAGTTAAAAGAAACTAGAGTTACTGTGGCCTAGTGGACCACGGATACCCCCGCCTCCGCCCCTTCCTGCATTTTCTTTAACATCTAAAAAAAGGAATTGTTGGAAAACAAAACACAAAGTTTAATATATAATTAAGGTCCTGCATAAGTTTCATGAACTTCTGATTAGTGGTCAAGGAGGAGTGGTGGATACCAGGTATTCAAAATGTGGTTTGCATTGAGGTAAAAGAGCTAAAACAATGTCAAAAACATGTCAAAAATCTCGAACAAAAGAATTATTGTAATGCAAAAAGCATAGTGCACATCTACAATGTGTAATCAAGCTCCTGCATAAGTTTCATGAAATTCCAATCAGTAGTCACGGAGGAATATAGTGGATATAAGTGGCCACCATATGGTTTGCATTGAGCTAAAATGACTAAGTCCAAAACATGTAAAAATCTAGTAAAAAAGGAATCTGGGGAAAACGAAAAGCATAGTGCACATCTACAATATGTAATTAAGCTCCTGCATAAGTTTCATGAAATCCTGATCAGTGGTTTAGGAGGAGTAGTGGATACCATATGTGGTCAACATATGGTTTGCATTGAGGTAAAAGAGCTAAAACTACAAAGTTCAAAACATGTCAAAAATCTGGAAAAAATAATAATTTGAAAAAAAAAATGTGTAGTCTACATCTACAATATATAATTAAGCTCCTGTATAAGTTTCATGAAATCCTGACCAGTGGTTTAGGAGGAGTAGTGGATACCATGTGGTCACCATATGGTTTGCATTGAGCTAAAATGACACAGTCCAAAACATGTCAAAAATCTGGAAAATTGAATAATTGGAAAACGAAAAGCATAGTGCTCATCTATAATATGTAATAAAGCCCCTGCAGAAGTTTCATGAAATTCTGATCAGTGGTTTAGGAGGAGTAGTGGATACATTGTGCTCACCATATGGTTTTGCATTGAGCTAAAGTGACTAAGTCCAAAACATGTAAAAATCTGGAAAAAAGGGAATTATTTGAAAAACGAAAAGCGTAGTGCACATCTACAATATGTAATTAAGATCCTGCATAAGTTTCATGAAATTCTGATCAGTGGTTTAGGAGGAGTAGTGGATACCATATGTGGTCACCATATTGTTTGCATTGAGCTAAAATGACAAAGTCCAAAACATGTCAAAAATCTGAAAAAAATGGGATTGTTGGAAAACGAAAAGCATAATGCGCATCTATGATATGTAATTAAGCTACTGTAGAAGATTCATGAAATTCTGATCAGTGGTTTAGGAGGAGTAATGGATACTAGCTGTTGGATACAAAAAAGACGGACGGACAGACGGAAGGACGGACACCATGAACACTATATACCTCCCGCAAAGCGGGGGTATAATGACCATCCTAGTGCTAAGTGAAAAAGAATCTTGAATCACAGTTCGGACCCAAACTTCAAAATTTTCTACAAAGGACTAATATCTTTTAAAGAACATCTTAATGATCGTATGAGACGGAATTTTTTAAGCCTTGGTTGATAAGGCGGTCACGGAGATAAGTATGTCCAATGAAAAAGTAAACAACTTGATAGAAATGAAGAATTTTTTGAATCAATTTTAACATAAACATCAATTTGGTTAATTCATTGCTATTGTACATAAAATGTAAATAATTTTGAAATTCTTTCCAAACGAGATTTCAACGAGACTGAAACATCACCAGAAGACATCCTTAACTCTCAGAATAATCGAATGGAAAAAATGAGCGTGAAGCACCCTGTTGGTGAATCGGGAGCGGGGAAGTATGGTCATACTACCGATAATAATTTTTTATAACATACGAATAGGAGCAGCCAAGTTGACTGAACAGAAGGTTAAATTTCTTGTTCTTATCCATCAGCCCCTTTGCTAGTGGCAACCAAAACCTTTACTCATTGTTCGTCCCGCTTTCTTGTTTATCTTTTAATGGTGTAGAGATATAATACTATAGAGTACTATTTTTTCTTGTGTTGACAACATTGACTATAAAAAGTTCTTACAGCAATATTATTAATGGAACACTAAGTCAGTTTGGATGTTCTGTGGTAACAAAAACTTTTCTGTCGAAGTGGTTTCTTTGAAGTCTCCCAATTAATGTCCATACTTTCTAAAAAATACATGATATATACATTACAGTTATGGTGTACTTGCTTTTGAGAGAATTTCTCATATGAATGCATTATCATTCTTTCAAATTTTGGCTTTTTAATTTTTTCGTAATTCAAAATTGTTTTTCTGTCCACCTGTTTATTGTGCCCACGTCTCATTATTTTATTATGCCAAGTTTTCTTACAATTGGCTCGATGAGTGCCCTGTGGTTGTTTAAATGTTGTGATCGTCCTCTACTGGTCTTTTTGTCGGGAAATTGATGACAGCGATTGTAAGGACGCTTTGCCAGTTGAGTTTATGTTTGTTGGCGATCCCGCGTCCATGGGTCAGGGGAAAGGAAGACATGGGTGTGGTGTTGCTCAGCGGTTAGCAATGAATACCGCTCGAGTCGGTGCTGGGGGCCGTCTTGGACTTGCTATGAATAATGAGTAATACTCATTGTTGAAGGCCTCATGGTGACTTCAAGATGAAGAACAACAATAAAAGCGTTGTTCCATTGCTGTGTTTTACCATGTATTTGTAGAGATTTTGTCTCATTTGCATTTACTCCATATCCCTTCATTGTTAATGAAATTACATGAAATTTCAAAAATTAAAATCAAAGGTTACACAATAAACTAGTATGGTGGAGGAATGCAAATTGTCAAATCCGATGTAAATCGTTTAAATTCTAAAGCATACATGGATTTTATACATCACAAATTTTACTTCCTTTTCTTCTAATGTATCAAATTAGAAACCTGTAAAATTAAGTTGAGAGAATTGATTGATTGGTTAGTTTTACGTCCATTGAGCAATATTTCAGCTATATAAGGACGAGAAAAAAAATTATCAATTAAATTATATACAGGTAAAAGAAGAAAGAAATAACGGTGGAAAGAACAACCGGGGCAACAAGTTTTGATTGCCACTGGAAAATGGTAGGTGTAGGACCAATTTATCAATTCATAAAAAAAAATAAAGTTGGAAAGAAAATGGAAATAATGGATAGGAGCAGGATATTTAGCCATCTTTATCGCATTGGAAGGCTGCTTTGTTGTCGAAATGTGAAGGATAAGGCCTTATTACTGTATAGCGTGTGGTGTTTCTCCACTGATTTTCCATCACGGTTCGCGGCCATGCTTTCCATGATAGCCCTACTACCAGGCATGGAGGGGTACAATCTTAACCACCACCAAGGGACGTGCCTGGTCAGATTTGTAGGCGCATCCATGGAACAAATCCAGGTATTAGATGGTAAACATCTAGATAGTGATTGAGTGATTAGAGTACGTAATAATTTAGATATATGATGACAAGAACAAGGTAATTAATTTAACGTACAATGAATAGAGAAACTAAGGTGGAACAAGAGCTGTCGCGGAATGGCAGCCAAAGATACCCCAGCTTATTGAACCCTGAATCGATATGGTAAGTGCAAAATTAAGTTGGTGTGGACACAATACAGGTGAAAACACTGTCTAAATCAGACAAATATAACATTCACCTTTTTCAGCCTATTTGACATTTTACACATCTACATATAGTGTTCTTCCTTTGTATAAAGTTTCATCAAAATCCTTCAAGTGGATTAAGAGAGGTTGTGCGTAAGAGGTAACTCATACATGGGGAATCAATGAAAACTCAAAGTTGAATTATCTCCCCGTCCTGGTTTTGGACATATTATATTCCTTCATGCACATCTCTATATAGTGTTCTTACTTTGTGTAAAGTTTCATTAAATTCCTTCAAGTGGTTTAACAGGAAGTGCGCTTATGAGATAACCCAACATGGGGAATCAACGAAAAGTCAGTCCAATTATCTCCCCTTCCTGGTTTGGACAATAATTATATTTCTTCATGCATATCTCCATATAGTGTCCTTCCTTTGTGTAAAGTTTCATCAAAATTCCTCAAGTGGTTTAAGAGGAGTTGTGCTTAAAAGGTAATCCATAAATAGGGAATCAACGAAAAGTCAAAGTCGTATTATCTCCCCTTCCTGATTTTGGACAAGAATTATATTCCTTCAGGTATATCAACTAATAGTGTCCTTCCTTTGTGTAAAGTTTCATCAAAATCCTTCAAGTGGTTTAAGAGGAGTTGCGCTTACGAGGTAACCCATAAATAGGGAATTAATGAAAAGTCAAAGTCGAATTATCTCCCCTTCCTGGTTTCGGACAATGATTATATTCCTTCATGCACATCTCCATATAGTGTCCTTCCTTTGTGTAAAGTTTCATCAAAATCCTTCAAGTGGTTTAAGAGGAGTTCCACTACGAGAAATCCTTCAAGTGGTTTAAGAGGAGTTGCGCTTACGAGGTAATCCATAAATAGGGAATCAACGAAAAGTCAAAGTCGGATTATCTCCCCTTCTTGGTTTTGGACAAAAATTATATTCTTCATGCACATCTCCATATAGTGTACTTCATTTGTGTACAGTTTCATCAAAATCCTTCAAGTGGTTTAAGAGGAGGTGCGCTTACGAGGTAACCCATAAATAGGGAATTAATGAAAAGTCAAAGTCGAATTATCTCCCCTTCCTGGTTTTGGACAATAATTATATTCCTTCATGCACATCTCCATATAGTGTCCTTCCTTTGTGTAAAGTTTCATCAAAATCCTTCAAGTGGTTTAAGAGGAGTTGTGCTTACAAGGTAATCCATAAATAGGGAATCAGCGAAAAGTCAAAGTCGGATTATCTCCCCTTCCTGATTTTGGACAAAAATTATATTCCTTCATACATATCTACTAATAGTGCCCTTCCTTTGTGTAAAGTTTCATCAAAATCCTTCCAGTGGTTAAGAGGAGTTGCGCTTACGAAGTAACCCATAAATAGGGAATCAAGGAAAACCAAAGTCGGATTATCTCCCCTTCCTGGTTTTGGACAATAATTATATTCCTTCATGCACATCTCCATATAGTGTCCTGTCCTTCCTTTGTGTACAGTTTCATCAAAATCCTTCAAGTGGTTTAAGAGGAGTTGCGCTTACGAGGTAACCCATAAATAGGGAATTAATGAAAAGTCAAAGTCGAATTATCTCCCCTTCCTGGTTTCGGACAATGATTATATTCCTTCATGCACATCTCCATATAGTGTCCTTCCTTTGTGTAAAGTTTCATCAAAATCCTTCAAGTGGTCTAAGAGGAGTTGCGCTACGAGAAATCCTTCAAGTGGTTTAAGAGGAGGTGCACTGACGAGGTAACCCATAAATAGGGAATGAATGAAAAGTCAAAGTCTAATTATCTCCCCTTCCTGGTTTTGGACAATAATTATATTCCTTCATGCACATCTCCATATAGTATCCTTCCTTTGTGTAAAGTTTCATCAAAATCCTTCAAGTGGTTTAAGAGGAGTTGCGCTTACGAGAAGTGGACAGACGGACGGACGGACAGACAGACAGACAGGGTGATTCCTATATACCACTTTGTTTGCGGGGGGTATAATAATAAATAATCGGGGTCCCTACTTTTGATTTGCATTGCAAATGCAAAAAATGGGTAGGAGAAGGAAATGTAATCATCCCTAAGACCCCCAAGCCTTCTATCGAGAATTGTAGTCGGGATCTTAAAATGCATGGAGCGTGGTGTTTCTAAACACACTTTTCTTCAATGGTTAGCGGCCAAGACTTCCGTATTTTGACTTGACTGACCCTCATAGAACGGGTATTAAGTATCTACTAATCAGGAAAAAAAAAAAAAAAAAAAAAAAAAAAAAAAACACGCGCTCTGTAACCCAGTTTTTGATGAATTGATTAGTTATAGTTTAATGTCCAGTGATCAATATTTCAGCTATATCAGGACGAGAACTAGTAAACAATTTAAAAAAACTGTACGTAAAAGAAGAAAGAAAGAAAGGTGGAAAGGACAACTAGTTTGATTGCGAAATACTGATGTGGAGCCTTAAACTATAAAATGCAAAATTAGATTGATTGATTTTAATTAAATATTGTTTAACGTCTACTAAGCATTATTTATGTTACAAGTTTGTCAATAAATAATTAATTGGGAGTATTGGAAAGGCCATGAAAAGGAAAATTCTGACTGTCAATGGAAAAATGGAATAGGAAGGAAGGGGAGGGAAATTTTGCGTTGTCGCCTACCATCTATAGACCACTCAAATAAAGCTTGCTGCACGCGTTCTTTTATCGTGTAGGAAACATGGCATTTCTTCCAACAGATGGAACTGGGTTTAGATCCCATCCGAGAAATGGATTGTGTATTTATTCAATACGTGAACACCCTGGATTTTATATGGCTGTTCCCTGAAGTCTTGGATACTAGTTCTTATTTTTATATCCCAGTGATCCCTCGGGGTCAGTCCTCTTAGGAGGATTATACATCACAAGCTGGATACTCGGGGATGTATGTAAAGATATTAAAGCAGAGTTTAAGCCTGCATATTAGATAGTAGTTGCATGGAAACATTTTTTTTAGGTTTGAGCAGTCAAGAATTATAATGTGAAGATGAAATGTAGGTTTTAACCTAAGCCATTGAGATTTTCTTGGTATTCCATGAAAATAAATTTGGCCGATCCATTAACTATATCAGTATGCTCTATATTATTTTAATGAAATACCGTTATCTGCTCTCCAGTCAGTACCCGCCATAATTGTTTTGATTATATACTTAGTACTAAATCATATGTTTTAGCATTGTGATATGAGGTAGCAAAATCAACTAACAAAGACTAAACCAAGAAACTCTTTGATTGGAGAAATTTGATCATTATAGTTGCAATTCTTGGTCTTGGTGCAAAAATTCACCTGAAACATTGAGGTAATAAAAAAATTACCGAACACAACTGTCAAGAGCCAAAGTCCATGAGGCAAAAGACAAAGCATGTGGAAATCACCAGAAAATTGTGCACCGCAATTGTCCCGACTTGGTACAGTCATTTCAGATAAAAAAAAAAACCCAAGTGCAAATTTAATTTCTGTCGATGGAAATTTCAGAGCAATTAAACTAAATAATTAAGAATAATAAGTAATAAGTAATAAGATTAATAAGTAAGAAGTCGTACGACGTTAATTGTATTAGCTTTACATAGATATCAGGGGAAAACTCAACAAAGAATGCGGATGGTGTCGACAGGGTTGTCTCCTGCTATGCTGAAATGATATGTCCGAAGGAAAAACATATCAAGGAACAAGAAAATTTTGATAGTTCTGCTACATTTAGTCTAATGTAAAGAATTCAGTCGCTATTATTGTACTGGTCATCAACCTTTTTTATTTCAATTTAGGTCGTTTTAGAGCATCTAGTAAGAGCGACGTAAAATAAACAAAATCATCGAGAACGGACCGACCTAAATACTGGAAAAGGCAGCATGCGGATTCTCTCATTATTGATCGAATGTCAAAACTAATAACCACAGGCAGAAATAATGTTTTATAAATGTGCTTTCTAATTATAAACAATATTATTTTTCCGTCTATGTATTCATATTTCTAGAACAATCATGTCATAAAAACATTAGTCTAAAAGCAAGGAATGTTAGAAACTCTTCAGGATCTCATAAAATACCCATTACAAGAAAAGTAACTACAAATAGTGCTAATATAAATAGCAACGTCATAAAAAAAAAAAAATAAAAAAATTAAAAAAAAAAAATTAGCTACAATTTATAATCATATGTAAATAGTCACTGTACTTAAGGGGCATAGTTCAAGTCGCAATTGAGGAGGATCCAGAGGACTAGGCGGGAGTGAAATATTGTGTCAGAGTACCTGGAATAGTCCTGAACTAGGTATGCAATGATTGTAAATAGTTAACTTTGACTTGTAATTGTATAAATGAATCATATTTTCGTTTTAACACACCGTAGAGGTGTTTACTTTGTCGATGTATTTCATTTACATTTTCGACTCGTCATTAAACTTTCTTTTCATCTATGTTTCAGATATCGAAGCCAGTGGTATATTTCACTTAGAAAGTTATACTTTTTATTATGTGGAAGGTAAGCACGATTTTTATTTTACTAAACATTTCAATACCCAATATCGATTATTGATTTGTCCCCTTTGACAATCTTTTTCGTTTCGACAAGCTATGCCACCGCTTTTTGCAACATTATTTGCGAAAGATTTTTTTTTCCGAGCACAGTCTCCCGAAAGTTTATTTAAATGTATTGTATATCCCTGCAATCAGTTTTCTCCCGAAAGTTTATTTAAATGTATTGTATATCCCTGCAATCAGTTTCTCTCTTCTACGACATTCAATAATATTTCGACAAGTTATGTTCCTCCTTTGAAAATATATATACGAAAAATTTTGTCCCGAATCTCCCGAAAGTCGAATTCAAATGCACAGTTTTCTTGCGTTTTTTCCCTCGGTAACTACATTTTACATGTCTTGTTTTCCGGAGAATTTCTGACATGTTTTTTCCGGTTAATCAGACAAACCCCTAACCACAATTATTTTGTTTTCTTTTGCAATTATTAGTTACCTAATTATGACAGTTTAATTTTTCTTTTTAGATGATCAGCGATGTGTTGCAAGTGTTTGCATTGAATGTCCTAGGAAAATGAGAAACAGAACTCTTCCCGATCATTGGCCTGACATTTAGGTAGGCCAAAAAGAAAGAAAAACTTCACAAATAACTATATAAAGTGATAAAAGTTTTTCAGGAGCATGACTGGGATTTATTCCCCAACGAAAACTACGGGACGGTAAATCCGACAAGGGTTCATTCCATAATAAGACGTTTGAAAGGGGATATGGTGGAGGACTTTACTTATATATTATTAAAATACATGATGTATTGTAATCTCTTAAGTAGTTTTAATGTCTTTAAGTAGTTATTCTTCTCTATGGAGTTTTCATGTAACATAAACCGGGAGCACATTTTAACAAACATCAACAGGAGGCTCACAAAACAATTCTCTTGACATACATAAACCAGAGGCTCACATCTGTTGAGAAACAAACCAGAGATTTCCTAAGAGTACATACCATGACGAACTAACCAGAGGATCCCGAATAATACATCTCTAGACAAACTTCCAACTTCAAGACCGTAAGTCACACAAACACACACAGTGCTGTGTATGTACATGAAGCTAAACCTTAAAAATCCTCGTATTTTGTTCTCTTAAATGAAATAACGAACGAATTACAAATATACACATTTTATTTTCTCCGTCATAAAGCAGTGTCATGGGACGGAGTCATCCTAATGCTGCTTGTACAATTGAAAAATCCATAAAGTCTATTGCTGTAGTCGTCCATGGTAACACCTTTGTCGTTCACCACACTGTAATTTTTTTCTGGTCTCTGGCAACCACGGACTTCATGGCGTTTTTGCTGTTGGTGACCATGTCCTTTGTAGTGACGTTCAGGAGTTCCAATAATTACCGCCCACTGGCAATGACTAGTTGCGTTTGTAAGACCAAGGAACGCATGATAAACGATCGGCTTGTTTGGTTTCTTGAAGTAAATGGTCTACTCTCTAATATACAAAACGGATTTAGACAAGGGCGTGGTACTATAGACCACCTTGTACGTTTCGAGACATTTATTAGAAATGACTTCTTAAAAAAGGAACATGTTGTGTCTGTCTTTTTCGATATTGAAAAAGCATATGAAGCATGGACATATGGTATTTTAAAAGACCTTTTTGATATGGGGTTGAGAGGAAGTTTGTCAATTTTTATTGTTGAGAGGAAGTTTGTCAATTTGTATTGAAAACTTTCATAAAGACGGGGAATTTAATGTCATAGTCAACTCTACGCTGTCTGATCTTTTTGAACAGGAGATGGGTGTTCCGCAAGAAAGCATCCTCTCCGTTACATTATTTAGCATTAAAATCAATAGTTTAGCTGAGGTTTTGAAAAGTAACATTGATGGGTCACTGTATGTAGATGACTTCCTGATATGTTATAGTGGTAAACACATGAATAACATAGAAAGGCAATTGCAGCTCTGTTTAAGCAGAATTGAAAAATGGGGCATAGAGAACGGGTTTAAATTCTCAAGCTCTAAAACAATTGGAATGCATTTCTGTTGTAAACGGAAACTGCACGGAGACCCAGAGCTAAAATTGTATAATGTCCTATTACTATTGTAAAAGAAGTAAGATTCCTTGGTTTAATCTTTGACAGTAAACTCTCCTTTCTTCCCCATATCAAAATGCTAAAGAATAAATGCCTCAAGGCATTACATATTTTAAAAGTTGTGTCGAGTACCGACTTGGGTGCAGATAGCACTGTTTTATTAAATCTATATCGATCGATGATTCGATCAAAGTTAGATTATGGATGTTTCGTTTACGGCTCTGCCCGTAAATCATACATCAAATTATTAGATACAATTCATCACCAACGTTTACGTCTGTCCTTGGGTGCGTTCAGATATTCTCCGGTGGAGGGTCTCTATGTCGAGGCTAATGAACCATCCCTAGAGGATAGACGTGTCAAACTTATCAACCTTGGAGTACAAGATGCTACTAAACTAAAAGCGTATCTTTCAAATCCTGCTCACAACTGTGTTTTCAAACCACTTCACAAGTCAGTATATGATAAACGGCCAAATGTTATTAAACCTTTTGGAATTCGTATCCAACCACACTTGGAATCTGCCATGTACAGTTGGACGAAATAGCACAAATTCAAACTCCAAAAAAAACCTCCATGGCTTAACCCAAAACCAGCATTAAATTTCGAACTATGAAAATATAAAAAATCTGACACTAATCCTCTGGTTATCCAGCAGGAGTTTGCAAAAATTAAATCTGAACACCCCGAATACGTGCCTGTATACACTGATAGATCTAAGGATGGAGACAGGGTGGCCTGTGCAGCTGTCTTCGGAGACCGAGCAGCTTCTCTCCGACTACCATCCTCAAATTCCATATTTACTGCTGAAGCCAACGCTATTTACTTAGTACTAAAATTTATTGCTTCATCGCGAAAAAGTTAGTTTGATTTGTTCTGATTCCCTCTCATGCCTATTGACAATTGAAAGTCGAAAGACAAAACACCCAGTTATTCTTAGGGTTGTTGAGTTCTACAAGTCACTTGTTGGTATAGGCAAAAAAAGCATTTATACTTGGATCCCTAGTCATGTAGGGATCTATGGAAACACAGTTGTTGACCAGGAGGCAAAGGATGCATTAGATGATGAGGTGGCGGATTGTCTAGTGCCTTACACTGACATGAAGCCTCTAATAAGTAAATACATCCAAAAAATATGGCAAGACAGATGGGACTTGCAAATAAATAATAAATTGCATGGAATACAATCAGAAGTTGGTAAACTTGTTAGTTCCTCTGGAAAAAATCGGAAGGAGCAAGTTGTTTTGACAAGGTGTCGAATGGGACATACAAGAACAACTCATGGTTACATTCTAAATAGTGAAGACCGACATGAGTGTATTCCGTGTAATTGTGCTTACACAATACAACATATTTTACTTGACTGTGTCGATGTTGCCGACATACGTCGCACATTTTATACAGCTGATTCTCTTAAAGATTTATTTACAAACGTCGCTGGCGACAAAATTATTCAATTTTTAAAAGCTGTCAAATTGTATAGTAAAATATAAGTATATTATCCATTTTTTCCTCCAAATTTCATCAATTTTGATCTATTTACCTTAAATTATCTATAATATGGTTTTTATCTTTTAGAAATTCTTTTTCTCTGTACATAGCAATATGTTTTAAGTGACTTTTTTAACTTGTATATTTAGTACTAATATCAACAGTTCACGCCACGATATAGCTGAAATATTGCTAAAGTTGGCGTTAAACAACAATCAATCAATCAGGAGTTCCAATAGTTAAGAATGATTCCTCGCATTTTACATATGGTCGTATTTCCTAACTTGCTAACACGAAAGAATTTTTTCGGACTTCTGGTTAATTTATCTTTTCCATGGAATCATTACTTTTTTCTGTCGTGGGTGCTTTCTTTTATCTACAGCGTACACCCAAGCTTCTCTGGTATCATTGCAACATCTGGACTGTCTGTTTGAATTTTTCTATGTAGTGTATCTTTCCGCATATCCTCTATTCAAAATACACCGTTGAGATAAACATCTCTGCGTATCTCTGTATTCTTCAAACATAATCTTATATACAAGTTTGCGTGCTTTTTTCCTGGTCATGTCCGGCGTCAACTACTTTTCAACCTTTTGTTCATACCCGGACTGGTTTGAATCAATTACTTTGTTTACTATAGTATTCAATAATGATTCCCGGTCCGAGTCTTCTTCATCAGATATTTCATCAGTAAAAAAACAAGTCTCATCTCGTTGATGACAAGTGCGCAATCGAGTGTGTTGTCCATTGGGAAATCACGTGATGTTTTAAATGCGGTTTACACAAGTTTTTGTTAGAATAAGTCACCTCCGGTGATCCAACTTCCGGTTCCGGTCATGACTTTTCCAGGTACTTCCGGTGAGGTAACTTCCAGTTTTTGACTTTCCGGATACTGGGTTCTATGGCTCGACTTCTGGTTCCCGTGAGGTCACTTTTTGTTGACTTCACTTCCACCAAGTCCTCCTGAAATGCGACTTGAATTATTCCCTATACTTGTAGTCACGGTAGTTTTTCACGGTATTGTGACTTCGATGAATACTGTAGTCAAATTTCCAATGAAAAAAATCGTAAGCTATTGTGCGAGACAAAAGTTTTCCATGAGGTTAACATGCTTTGCATTTTTAGCAACTGTCGTCTAACTTTATTTCAATTAGAGCACGCAAGTTGAAAAATCTTAAATAAGTCTTTTGGCAATGTTGATTATATAAATGTCAACATGTCAAAGTATTTACAGTAACAAAAATGAGAGGAAAAATAATGAAAATCAGCCGTACAGATGACCTTTAGTGCAGATAACTTTTGGAAAACCGATACTAACAGAGAACAATCTATATACCTTAAAAATTACACTAACTTCAGCTATTGACAGAGCTTTGCATGAGGGAGAAACTTAGAATTCTCCACTAATAAGAGATGGTTTCGTTAATAAATGGTATTAACACCAGCACATAAAGTATTGGGCCATTGGTCTGGTGATACCCTCTAAAACTAAGAGCACCGGCAAAGACATTAAAGCGGGTAATGGTTTTACTATATTCATTACCTTACGCCTCAAGTGAAACAATAAAATACGGGGAAAAATCAATTTTGAAAGCAAGTAAATATGACAGTCGTTTATAATTTTAAACAAAAGAGATGCCGCAAAAAATTTGAATGCTTAGATAGCGAGAAAGTTTTAAAAATCAAGTATTTTAAGAAGGGGGATAATCAAGACGAAAAAAAAACATTTTTTTCAGTGCATTATTCTAATGGTAAACCGATCAAATGTCAACCCATTGAATTTGAATTATTTCCTTATTTTTCGCTTTATTGTTTTACATCTTGACTTAATTAATCAAATTAATAATAGTGAGTGCCATTAGATTTGTCATTACTCCAAATGATTGACAACTTTGAGTCAAAATCAATTTAAGCTAAAAAAAACATATGAAGTATACGACTATGAGTCTTGTTTAACATTTATGCTGCAGAATTTGCAAAGCCATTAATTCAAAAACGTCATTGATGAATCGTTGAATTATTCCAATAATTAAGGTACTAACTGTGTATTCATTAGATTCCTATGATAATTTCCGTTATGTAATACAATTAGTTAGAAAACATGACATAAGGATAAAATAAACCAAGGAAAGGATTGATTTTTTCCTTTTTTACAATTCTGTCGCTAATTTGCTTGCGTAAAACATGTATTTTTATAACAAACGAGGATGCCTTATTGATATGCCAAAGGTTGTGTTCCTTTTCTCTTGCATTACACTGTGAGATTAAATTATGTTTTGTGTTTTTCAAAAGATATAACAATAAATGACGACCAAAATCTAATTCTAGAAATTTATTTATTTTGATAGACATTTATTTTTACTAACAAACCTTGTTTATAAATTGATATATTTTTTTTATATAAACAAGGTATATTTTTCTGCATTACTTTTAATGCTTTCAGAAAAAAGGTGGTCAATGTTCATATACATACCATTTTCTTGCCGTGATTAAAATCTAAAATCGTTTCGGCATATGTATAATGCCTGGGTTATGCAAACGCAGCACAAGAAGACAAATCTTAAGTTATTGGGCTTTTGTTTTGTCCTATTGTTATTCCTCTGAACAATAAAATAAGTTTAAAGTACAGCACAACCTGACAATTGCTAGACGAAAGGCAATGAGCACCTAATGACCACCAGTCGCTACTTACCTGTGGACCGCTATGGGATATCTGTTTCAAAGATGACAAGATATCTTTCTTTTTAAAAGCTCCTCTCACGGATTTGAAAATTTCAACACGGTGGGAGACAGGAGATGCTTACTCTCCCGGTGCACCAGATCTCGCCCATGGTATTATTATTGGGTAAATGTTGTATGTGTGTGTGTCTTTATTTTTTCATCTCTGTGCCATACTCATGTTTTTGTTTATGTACTTCCGATGTATCCATCGTCTTTGGATTTTGCGTTTCAGACTGACCGTTCGGTTGTCACTAACTTTAGGGAATTTCACTGATTTATTATATGCTATTGAAATCTGTATCTTTTCTGTTGTTGTTTGTTCATCAAGGCTGTCTCTGTACTTTTGTTTCTGATACCTCAAATATTGTCTTCAATAATACACTAGCCCACATGTGAGCTCGTCCACTATTGTCGCTAATATTTTTCGTATAAAAACAAAACTTCCATTATGCTATATATATATTGTAAGTGTTATTAAGGTCTTTCACGACTCCAGTCGGAAAGACCTTCTTGTTATTCTTCTGATTATTATTATTATTATTAAGGTCTTTCACGACTCCAGTCGGAAAGACCTTCTTGTAATTCTTCCGATTATTTTTATTATTATTATTATTATTCTTTTTCTTCCGCCGCAACCGATGTGCTAAAACTAAGCGACAAATCATTTCGAAACTTAACGTGGTTGTTGGGTCTTACGGAGGCCAGCTCTGATTAACGCATTCACACAGATCTATTTTTAGTAACGGAGTTTCCTGCCCGCGAACAAAAAACCTTGTTATCGCTTAAACTCGAAAACCGAGATATAGCGAGATAGCTGATAAAGTGTAATGGGAAAAATGTTCGTTAGGTCATGACGGAACTTCATTACATTTGGTCCGAAACCGTATACTTTTTTGGGGGGGGGGGTTATTGCCCTTTGAAGATTTTCAATTTCCGTCATCGCTCAAAACTTCTAAACGGTTAGTCGTAGAGACATGGGACCTTCACCATTATTCTTAGTTGATATAAGTTACATCTAAAAATGTCAAGGTCAAAGGTCATCGGTGACTTTGACCTTTGACCTTACCCCTTGTTATCGCTTAAACTCGAAAACCGTAATAGATGGCTGAAAACATATAATAGGAAAAATGTTCATTATCATGAGACGCAACTTTGTTACATTTGGTCCGAAGAGATTCGACGACTCTTTATATGAGTTATTGCCCTTTGAAAGATTTTGAGTTTGCGTTAATGCTAAATACTCCCAAACGATAAGTCTTAGAAACCTGAAACCTTCACCATTGTTCATAAGTCATATATGGCCATCTAAAAATGTCAAGGTCAAAGATCACCGGTCAAGGTCACCGGTGACCTTAAGCCTTGATATCGCTTCAACTCGTAAACCGTAATAGATGGGTGAAAACATATAAAGGGAAAAATGTTCATTATCATGAGACACAACTTTGTTACATTTGGTCCGAAGAGATTCGACGACTCTTTATATTAGTTATTGCCCCTTGAAAGATTTTGAGTTTCCGTTAATGCTAGATACTCCCAAACGATAAGTCGTAGAAACCTGAAACCTTCACCATTGTTCATAAGTCATATATGGCCATCTAAAACAGTCAAGGTCAAAGGTCACCGGTCAAGGTCACCGATGACCTTAAGCCTTGTTATCGCTTCAACTCGTAAACCGTAATAGATGGGTGAAAACATATGATGGGAAAAATGTTCATTATCAAAAGTCGCAACTTTGTTACATTTTGTCCGAGGAGATTCTACGACTCTTTATATGAGTTATTGCCCTTTGAAAGATTTTGAGTTTCCGTTAATGCTTAATACTCCCAAATGATAAGTCGTAGAGACCTGAAACATTCACTATTGTTCATAAGTCATGTATGGCCATCTAAAAATGTCAAGTTCAAGGTCACGGATGACCTTAGGCCTTGTTATCGCTTTAACTCGTAAACCGTAATAGATTGCTGAAAACATGTAATGAGAAAAATGTTCATTGTCATGAGACGCAACTTTGCTATATTTGGTCCAAAGAGATTTGACGACTCTTTATATGAGTTATTGCCCTTTGAAAGATTTTGAGTTTCCATTAATGCTTGATACTACCGAACGATAAGTCTTAAAGACCTGAAACCTTCACCATTGTTAATAAGTAATATATGGCCATCTAAAAATGTCAAGGTCAAAGGTCACCGGTCAAGGTCACCGATGACCTTTTGCCTTGTTATCGCTTTAACTCGTAAACTGTAAGAGATAGATGATCAAATGTATTTGAGCGAATGTTTATCTCATTGAGGTCTACATTTGACAGTGGGGTCCAAAATAATTGGACCATTCATTTTGGACCTATTGCCCAAAAACCATTTTTCGGGGTCCGATTTTAGAGTTTTTTTCCTATATTTCAAAAACTATTAAAGATACAAAGAAACTATAAGAAGATAAATTGTTCAGCTCAATATGGCCGACAAAATGGGGTCAAGGTCAAAGGTCAAGGTCCTTAGCAACAACTTTATTTGCCATAAAAGTCCTTAGCAACCATAGGCAAAAAGTTTCGTAATGTTGTAAAGAGGAAATGAATGACATTGCAAACCGGAAGTGACTTTCCTGTCCTTAGCAACAAGCTAATTTTTCGAAAAAGTCCTTAGCAACCGTTGAGCAAAAGACTAAAAAAGATCAGAACTTTTGTTTACAACACATTTTGAACTGAAATAGACAACAAAATCAAACTCAAACATGTGATCATGGTGAAAACTGGTGAAAGACCTTGCAATTGTTCTCTGAACAATTGACCTTTTAATTATTATTCTTTTTCTTCCGCAAGCGCGCTGTAAGAAAACTACAAATCGAATCATTTCGATACTTCACATAATCATTCGGTATTAGAGTCTGACCTCAAAAATCACAGCACCGTCCGAAACTATTTTTAGTAACAGAGTTCCCTCCCCGAACACCGTAAACCTTGTTATCGCTTAAACTCGAAAACTGTAAAAGATAGCTGATAAAGTGTAATGGGAAAAATGTTCGTTAGGTCATGACGGAACTTCACTACATTTGGTCCGAAACCGTGCGGTATACTTTTTGGGGGGTTATTGCCCTTTGAAGATTTTCAATTTCCGTCATCGCTCAAAACTTCTAAACAGTTAGTCGTAGAGACATGGGACCTTCACCATTATTCTTAGTTGATATAAGTTACATCTAAAAATGTCAAGGTCAAAGGTCATCGGTGACTTTGACCTTTGACCTTACCCCTTGTTATCGCTTAAACTCGAAAACCGTAATAGATGGCTGAAAACATATAATGGGAAAAATATTCATTATCATGAGACGCAACTTTGTTACATTTGGTTCGAAGAGATTCGACGACTCTTTATATGAGTTATTGCCCTTTGAAAGATTTTGAGTTTGCCTTAATGCTAAATACTCCCAAAGGATAAGTCGTAGAAACCTGAAACCTTCACCATTGTTCATAAGTCATATATGGCCATCTAAAAATGTCAAGGTCAAAGGTCACCTCTCAAGGTCACCAATGACCTTAAGCCTTGTTATCGCTTAAACTCGGAAACCGTAATAGATGGGTGATAACATGCAATGGGGAAAATGTCCATTGTCACCAGACGCAACTTTGTTACATTTAGTCCGAAAAGATTCGACAACTCTTTCTTTGAGTTATTGCCCTTTGCGTGTTACGGAAAGTGGTTTTTGACTTATTACTCTTAAACTATTACAGGTAGTATAGTAAACATATTTATTAAAAGTAATCAGTAAGAAGAGACCTTCAATATGAACCCAAGGTCAAAGGTCATCAATGTCTTTGGTCAAGGTCATTGACTTTGTTAGCGCTTAAACTCGGAAACCGTAATAGATGGTTGATAACATATAATGGGGAAAATGTTCAATACTATTCTTCCTTAGGGGTACCAGTCCTAGTACCAATATCCGATGTCGCTCCATATGGTCGAATTTCTAAGAATGGCCAAGGGAAATTTTTTAGACTATAGGTCACGAACTTGCAATCATGGCCGCCATGTGGCAAAAATTGGGCCACTGTTCATTACAAGAGTTTACTGTCTAGGTTCTGTTTTAATTGCTAATTATAGGTTTGTAAATATGCATCATTGCCAGAAGGTATTTAATACATTTGTCTTATCACCATTGGGGATATATAGCACAATTATTAAAGGGCAATTCCTAGGGTCTTGTCATCATCGAGGATAATAATAATAATGGAAATAATGAAAAAAAAATAATTATTTAAAAAAAGATAATAAAATAATAATAATAACAGATCTTTTTTAAATCTTAAGCGTGAAAGACCTTGCAATTGTTCTTTGAACAATTGGACCTTTCATTTGTGTTAACTTTCCCTCTCTTTGATGATAAACATTTCATCGGTACCAAACTATCATTATTTCTTTGCATGAGTATCCTAATTTTAGATGATTAATGCTTTTTTGTTTTGTTTCTTATTTTATCAGGTGAGAGAAAGTTTTGATAGATATTCCATATTAGTAACAAGGTTTAATGACTTTTTAAATGGTATCTAGCAGTTTGGTGCTTACAGACATACTACCGAACAAGGCACTAAAAGAGGTACCAATGAAAACCATGGATTTTGATGAAAATTGATTGGTGAAATCGCAGATTTTAACCCACAAACAGCATCGGAGTTGATCTCTTAAAATGGAAGTGACTTTAGCATTCACTTGGATGAATGAACAATGAACCTGGACCATGGCTGATATAGGTAAAATTACAGTATTCTTGTTTGGTTTCCATGACAACCGAAATATCCACCATCCATTACAACCCATAACAGAACACCATTCAAAAAAAATTGGGGCAGGGGTTCCCCTTATAATCAAGGTAATACATATTGCTGAAATTAAAACATCCAGACCACAATTCAAATAAAAATTCAAAAATTTGGGCAGAGGTTCCCCTTAAAATCAATAGAGTCAATGTAAAAACTATGTTCAAGATGGTGGCCATCTTGGATGAGGTACAGACCTACCGGGTACATTTTTGGATCGGACCACCTAAGGACCATTGTGGCTTAGTTTGGTTCTAATTGGCTTGTAGTTTCTGAGAAGAAGATCTTTGAATGAATATTCCGTAGGGTCCAATGTTAAAATCATGTTCCTGCTGGCGGCCATCTTGGATGAGGTACTGACCTGTCAGATACCTTTTTGGAAGGACCATCTAAGGGCCATTGCGACTAAGTTTGTTATAATTGGACTGGAAGTGTCTAAGAAGATCTTTGAATGTCTTTTCCATGGGGTCCAATGTTAAAACTGGCTGCAATCCCGCTGGCGGCAATCTTGGAAAGTGCTACATACCTGCCAGATACCTTTTTTGGATAGGACCATTGTGGCTGGACCAGTAGTTTCTGAAAAGAAGATCTTTGAATGTATTTTCCATAGGGTCCAAAGTTAAAAGTATGTTCCCCGCTGGCGGACATCTTGGATGAGGTACGGACCTGTCGGATACCTTTTGTTGGAAGGGACCATCTAAGGACCATTGTGGCATAGTTTAGTTTTAATTGGACTAGTAGTTTCTGAGATCTTTGAATGTATTTTCTATAGGGTCCAATGTTAAAATTATGTTCCCCGCTGGCGGCCATCTTGAATGAGGTACCGACCTGCCGGATACCGTTTTTGGACGGGACCATCTAAGGACCATTGTGACTAAGTTTGGTTATAATTGGACTGGTAGTTTCTGAGAAGAAGATCTTTGAATGTCTTTTCCATAGGGTCCAATGCTAAAACTACGTTCCCACTGACGGCCATCTTGAATTAGGTACGGACATGCCGGATACAATTTTTAAAGGGGACCACCCAAGGACTATTGTGACCAAGTTGGGTTCCAATTGGCGCAGTGGTTTAAGAGGAGAAGATCTTTTAATGAAAAGTTTACGACGGACGGACGGACGCCGTGAGCTAAAAAAAGGGATAACAGGAAACATCTACGATGGCTGAAAATTACAATTACATACTACAATCTCCTAAAAAAAAAGACAAGACAAACGTAAACAGCGATAGGAACTCGGGACAGCCGGACTTGGTACGGGCATAGCACAAGCCAGTTTATGGTTATATCTTATTTCCCTTTTTGTCCATTTTCTATGGTTTGTTTCTCGGTATTCTACTATCGTTTTGCAAAATACTCACTTCAATGCAAATTTAGTTAACTACGAGGTACATGTATAATGTCTACAAAGATTAAATCGCGACTAAGTCATTTAAATGAATAACATTTGCTCCCAACTGAACAGCCCATACGAAATTGTTTAATTTCAAATATGTCACTCATATGAAATTGAAACAGATTGAAGATCTATTTTGATAAAATTTAACAAACATTTCACCAATCTTCATTAATTTGAAGTTGCATTGTCGTCATGGCAAACCATCTGTTTCACTTAGCTTAAATGACGCAGAACAAGGCTGCAGAAATGCTTTTAAATAAATTGTAATTTACCTAATGGTGTCGAGGTTTGCAAATTGAACAGCGCTTTGACATTATACTGTTATTGCATCAATTTTGAAAAATTTTAGTTTTAAGCAAATAAAAAATATTCAAGGTTGTACAATCTCTTTCTGCGTCTTTTTTTAAAGAAATATATCTGTGAGTTATACAAGTTTATCCAAATCCTAGTTCTGATTGATCCTTAAATAATTTTGGGAGTTGTTCAAGTTATGTCTCCACTTTTTATCTTTAATGTAATACATTTTTGTTGCAAACAAAACATCGTGTCCTTTCTAACTTAATTCTTCAATTATTCAACACTGCTAACATTGTAATACCGTCAGGCTCACTTAAAGCCTCCCGTAACCCCTTAACCGTGAATATGACTTAAGTAAGTTAAAATTTTACCTAGTAATCATATTTAAGATATTGTTCCATTTAATTTGAACATGAATAATTTCTATCCAGTGACTTTTCCTAATAGTTCTTAAAGAAAATCGACCAGGTTAAATGGATGTAAAGAGGTCGGCGACAAAAAAGACAGGTAAAGGGGACGTTTGGGTACGTTTTAACCTTACCGCTAGTTTTTGCTTGTGCCGGATCAAGCCCCGCTGTCCCCGAGTTCCTGTCGTTGTATACGTTTGTCTTTTGTCTTATTTGTGTTTTACCTGTGTATCTGGCAGATTATGGCATGTGATTATAATTTCAGCCATTGTAAATGTTTCCTGTTGTCCCTTTTATTTCATTCTCCATGTAATTGTTTATCGTTAAAATGATTGTTTGTTCTCGTACAGTTGTAATATTGCCTATTGCCCACTGGACGTAAAACTTAAACTTAACTCATTTCCTTTAGACAATTGATTTTACATTCTGCTGACTTTATTGCTGTATATTTTGGCACAAAATTTTGCATGAATATTTAAAAATTTAATATTTGTACACTTCTTAGGTAAAACTAAGTTTTAAAAAAACTGTTTTATGTTTAAATGGAAAAAATGTACCAGGCTCGATTGTCACAGAGAATGAACTAATTAAGGTCTTTCCCACTTCGGTGGAAAGACCTTCTTGTATTTCTTCTGATTATTATTTTTTTTCTTTTTTTTTCTTCCAACATTTGCAAAAAAGTCGTAAGAGATATCACTTTGATACTTGGTACCATTATTCAGAAATGGCCGGGCTTGACCAAACTCACCCTGTGAAACCAATCTATTTTTAGTAACAGAGTTACATCAAACATGGTAAACCTTGTTTCCCAGATAAACTCGGAAACCATAATAGATAGCTGATGAAGTGTAATTAGAAAAATGTTTGTTAGGTCATGACAAAAATCCGTTACATTTGGTCCGAAATTGTCCGATGGACCATTCTGGAGTTACGCCCCCGCAAAATTTGATGCTTTTTTAACAATGATTTTCGCCCAAACCGGAAGTGATAGAGACATGAGACCTACACCATTGTTGTTGGTTCCCAAAGGGCTATTTGAAAAGTTCAAGGTCAAAGGTCATCGATGACCTTTATTTTGACCTCTAGACTTGTTAGCGGATAAACTCGGAAACCGTAAGAGATAGCTGATGAAATGTAATGGAGAAAATGTGCGTCTTGTTGAGTCCTACAATCGTTACATTTGGTCCAAAATCGTTGGACCAACCGTTTTGGACCTATGTACCAAAAACCGATTTTCGATGTATAAATTTCGGATTTTTTGCCTATAGCTCAAATACCACTGAAGATACAAACATATATTCATACAAAAATGTTCAGGTAGAGTTGACCTTCAAAATTACGTCAAGGTCACATGGAAAAAAATGTATTTCACTTTAAAGAGTCTATAAATATACATATTAAGCTTAAAATGTTGGTTTTCCCTATGAATCAATAATGAGAACATTCTGACGCAACTTTGGGAAAGACCTGTCAATTGTTCTTCGAACGATTGACGTACTAGTTGATGATGTTGTTATACGATATCTATTTAGAAGTATTTTAATTGAAATCACATGTTAGTAGCCTTGATATCATATTCAACTGAAATTGTGTCCTTAAGTTACTGTCAGTAACTACGAGCATTTGTCAGGGCAGGACCCGTGTGTAATGTCTTCATGTTTTATGCACTTCATTGTAAAGGAACTCGTCTTGATAAGTTAAGACTTTTTCTATAGTTTGATTTTTACCGTGATTTTTCTTTTGTGTATTTATTTTGTAGTCATTTACCACACATAGGGGGAAGATTTTTATCCAAGAAAACGAGTTTTACCCAATCGCAATTTTTGCGTCCGTCCCAAGTCGGGAATATGTTGGTTATTGGCTTGTCCTTGTTTTCTTGTACACTTTTTTATTTCTTGATATTCAGGTTATTGGATGTGGTTTGTTCACACTGATTTTTTTTTTCTTAATACTTTTAGGGCCATTTAGACCTTGCTATATGGTGTGAGGTTTGTTACTGTGTTGAAGACCGTACGGTTACTCCTAGATGCTTTGTTTTGGGTCGTTTTTATCTGGAGATGGAATGTTGTCTCCTTGGCATTAACACAATTTCTTTTCTTTTTCATACTCTTACTTAGGTAGTGTCACCTTTTACTGTAGTCAGGTAATCCAATATTAACGAAATATCATCTTGACCATTAATTTTGACCATCAATTAAATTTTCCTGTCTGTTTTCCCTAAAAATAGAACATCCCAACACTTAAAATTCAACGTATGTAAAATGAGTTCTTGGAATGTTTAAAAAAGTAACAATGTCATTTTTCAGTTATATATGGTCATTCTTGATTTACATACAGAATATTTAAAAAATAATTTTCGAATATAGCAGAAACTAAAATTAACATTATCCAAAGAAAGTGAAATATACTTTAATCAATAAACCAATCAATAAGCACTTTCGATTGTCTATGTTCATCTTGGAATAGATGTGATTGGTTGGTAAATTTATATTTTCGACACCCTTTACTTTAATTCAAAATATGTGGATTTGGAAAACTTTAACAAATTAATTCGTAATTAGAGTTACCAAACTTCATTTTCAGCTGTTGTACGGTTACGTGTATTACTCAATTTTGTATCTGTTATTAGAGATATATAGTCACGCATAAAATCTGTTTCGGACTCGGTCGCGTTCCCAAGTTGTAGAGAGGGGAATGCCCTGTCTATGCGGAGTAGTCAGGTCATATTACGGACAGCTTGACCGCAAACCTTTGTAGACGTTCTTTGTGGAGAAGCATGCAGTATAAAGATCCCTTCTATATTTTTCTAAGGTCAGTAGCCTTCCGATGCGGTAAAGAAGGCTAAATTTCCCGCCCCTACCCATTTCATCCCTCAAGACTCGTAGCCCCAGTTCATTTCTTTCATCTTTTGAATTGATCAACTTTTCTCATCCTGATATAGCTGGAAATCTGACTAATCAATCAATTAATCTATGGAAAGTTTTAAAATTTTGCAGCAATTTGTCCTAAGGGTCGGATGACTTTTCTGTTTTGACGATTGTTTATTTTCTTTACTGCATGAATGATGCATAGGTTTGTGTATTTCCTAGAAAATATCTAATTGTTGAGTCGTTATTTTCTTTACCTTCCATACTGAGTTACTCTTAGTCCCCATTTGCTGTCTGTATCAGATCTTTACATGTGCCACTTCCTGGATATAGTTTTCTCATTTCTCGTAATCGATAAATTCAAATTAATTTTTAGCACCCAAAACAACCATATTATTGGAAACAATTGAGGATACACTAAATGCAATATTTAATGGCTATGAAAGAATATACAAATTTATAGGAAGTGAAAATTGGCCAAAAAAGAGAAGGTACGGGACCATGCAATGAGAGTCTATGTTTTCAACCTAAACTAGAACCATAAATCCTCTATCTTCCAAAACACAAAAGATACTCAAAATCTCGACGAAATCGAAATCATTGTTTTTAAATATATTTCAATAATGTTGTACAAGCAGAAAATACCATTCATTTGTTATTTAAAAGTGTGTTCATCATCATGAATTAATATTTAATACGATTTTTCACAGAGAAAGATCACGCACAACATAGATTGATTGATTAGTTGGAGTTTAACGTCCAATGAGCAATATTTCAGCTATATCAGGACGAGAACAAGTTGACCAATTCAAAATATTGTGAGTAAAAGAAGAAAGAAATAAAGGCGGAAGGGACAACCGGGGCAACGAAAAGGGGAGAAATGGGTAGGGACAGGAAATTAAGCCATCTATGCGACACCCCGTGCGTCTGCTCTCTTTAGAGAAATATAGAAGGGGTCTTTATACTGCATGTAGCGTGGCGTTTCTCCACACAGTTTGGCTACAATAGTTCGCAGTCAGGCTTTCCGTTTTATGACCTGACTATCCCGCAAAGACAGGGCATTCCCCTATCCACCACCTGGGGACGCGCCAGGCAGCTCTGTAACCAAAGTCCATGGAAACCTATTCAGGTGCCGGGCGCACAACAAAGAAAAATCATTAAGGTAAACTTCAATGTCAGTTTGCAAGAATGTTACAAGTGATTTCTTTCAAACCCAACTTTGTTACAAGTGATTTCTTTCAAACCCAACTTTGTAACAAGTGGTTTCTTTCAAACCCTACTTATTGATTAAGGTGCTTCACTCATCACATTTTTAATTTGTGTCAGATTTCGGAACTACTCTGTTTTTCTCTAATTCAATTGCTTTAAGAATTTTGCTCACGGACCCCCACTTTCTATTTCATAAATGTCTTGTATGGGCCAAATTAAGACACCTGACGAGTTTTCATGAAATTCCTGATATAACTTCAAAGCTTTTAGACAAAAATAATTCTTATGTTAAAATAGGGGAAAATACAGTGAAATGCATTTCCTGCCAATGTCTTGTATCTCCGTTAAAAGCATGCAGACCTATATAATTCTTTTTATGATTTCCTTAAGTCTACATGCTTCATCAATTGAAATAGGTTTCAAGAAATCCTTGATATAAACAACATCAGGAGTGAGCCTCCTTAAAGATGAATTTATATAATCAACTGCCACGTCTTTTCTCTTGTAATCTGGGAACAATATACAATTATGGCCCGCAGTTAAGGGAGACAACCAGATTTGTCAAACCGAGGACGGTTGTTTCCCGAGGACTCCAAATGGTTGACAAATCTGGATGTTTCACGCCAACAGAGGGTCATAATTGTTTTATTATATTTTAAGGATGTCTTTATGAAAAAGATATGAACTTAAGATTTATTTTTGCTTTTTTTTAAAAATAGTGTTATATATTTTTTCAATAAAAAATCACAATACAAATGAAGTTTAAACCATTAGCTGTTTGAAATTTTTTTTTATAGAAAATCTGCATTTTAAGGGAAATATGGAAATGCTGAAATTGACCCTAAAAAGCATGAAAATGGGACAAAACTTTCTTATATCAACACCAACATATGATTTTTGGGGCTTGAATTTGTTCTTTCCTTCTATTTACAGCTTTTTCAGAAGCATGAGAAAAAGTTAAATACTCTAAGCAAGATTTTTCCCTGAAAATAGTCAAAAAATGAGCAAAAATGACTAAAAATTAGCAAAAGTGCTACAGTTGGTCACTTTCAAACATCTGTAGCAAAATTATTTGCACAGCAACCTATGAATTTTTCTTTATATATTGAATTTATAGGGTAAGAACATTGCAAAAATCAAGGTTTGAAAAAAGTTTAATGTTGGCTCCTCACCGGAGTTCATCCTTAAACAGTTTCATTAATTCCAAATCGTATTATGGTTAAAATCTCGCAAAGAAGACTGATATATTCTGCTATTTCTATTTAGGATCTACGGGGTTGTTTCACTCTGTGACGCAATATCAAGGTTTTTCAGCGGGAAACAATAAGGTTGTTTCGGCAGTGATGTCATATCGAGGTTGTTTGCTAAAACTTCTGAATAAATTTTAATCAAATGATTGCTTTCATCCAATTAAATCTTCTCTTATTTAGATAAAATATAATAATACATATTGTCTTTCGAGATATTTATAATTGTATGTAATGCTTGTGTGATGCAAGATGATTTCAAGTGATTTTTGTACAAAAGGAAGCCAGGTATGCAGAAAGTAACCAGATCCCTCCCCCCCCCCCCATGATCCATTCCTGCCACTATTTTCATACATTATATCAAGTAGGAATGAAAAATTTCACTCTGAAAGCTAGTTATTGCTAGAACTCATTTGTTTCTTGAAAGCGCTCCCATTTTGCAAAGGATGGAGCTGATTCAACAATCCGAAGAAGGCCACGTTTTATTTTTGTAGCCTTAAGTTACTTTGGAGGAGGTCGCATCAATGTACATTTTTAGAACATTGCGGTTGACTAGTGGCGAGTGATATGCAAGATAATTTGCTTTGTATTTTACAGAAACCCAACTTAGATGATATAAAATGTTCAATAAAAAATACAAAAGCACGATATTTACTTTTTATGTGTGTAATAGCTCCTCAAGCTGTTTTAAGCAAAACCCGTAATGTACTGTTTATACGCTTTCCAGCATAGAATTGTACCCATTACATTGCAAGAAATGTCAAATTGTATTATATTTGTTATATTGGATCAGTAGACATCAATCAATTAGTATAACTGGATGAGAATAGCAACTCAGATAGAATTAGATATGTTGTAAAGAGATGCCATGATGATGCAGTGTATATGGTATATGATCAGACTTAGTGGAGGTGTATCTTGATTATATAAAAGGCAAAATTCTTTTCTTATTTCCGTTTGCAGCATTTATGTAGAAGTGAAACTATTTCTCTTTTATTATGCAGTTATGTCCGTAAATGTTAGATTTATTTTCAGGAAAATTCACCTTTTATCTTTCAACGATAATTTGTCTGTAAATCAAAGTTGTTTTTGCAAGTAAAACGACTTTATTAAGATTCTTTTTTCCAAGAAAATGTAATTGAAAGTCTTGCTGATGTAATAGACAAGTACCTTGCTATAGTGTTTTCACTGATATTAGATTGATTATTTGTACGATAATTACCTGATTGCCAAGGTTTCGTTGTTTTCAAAAAAAAAAAAAAAAATCCCGACTTTTTTTTCTTGCATGCTAAATTGAAAGAACAGATAAACATTGGACATAGCAAGTTATTCATACTATAATTAAACGTGAAATCAATTAAAAAAAGACTTCAGTATATTCCTGGCCTTATATTTAGTCACTAAGCATTTTAAAATATTTTAGCACTGAAACGTCTTGCGGTTAAAGTTGCAGAATAATCAGATCATGCTTACCCTTCAAGAGCACCTGATGATACTGCAGTTTTTGTGAGGGTTCACACTGCTAGTGATTTAGTTTTGTGGCGTTCTTGTTCATTTCTGTTTATTTGTTTTGTCTTTGTCATGCTGTCTCAATTCGTGTTGTATATAAATTGCCGTGATTTTGGAATTCCCCCGTTCATCATTTTTGCTTCGACATTCGTTTGCCAATGTAATTTAGCCGATGTGCAGCTTTTCATTATGAGGCAGACTAGTTTAGCCATTGTAACGAGAAATTATTGAGGGAAGATCCTGATCAACTCAGAAATTTGACCCGGCACAGGGTCTTAGTGGAGTATTTAGGTCTTAATACGGAAAGCCTGACCGCCAACCATCGTAGCCAAACTGTGTGGAGAAACGCCACGCCCAATGTAGTATATAGATTCATTCTATATTTCTCATTCAAGAGCATACTCACTGGTGACCGTATAGAAACCTATCCATTTCTCCCATTTTCGTTGCCCTCTTTAACCTTTATTACTTCATTCTTTTAAATATAATGGAAATATTTCTCACTGGACATAAAACTCTAACTAATCAATCAATAAGAAATTTGAGGTGTTGACTATTACAATAAGTACAATGAATTAAATATTGATCAGTATCAAAAGTGAAAAAGTTGATTTGTACTTGCACCTGTAAAATTGTCTGGCTAAGTAAATAATAGAGCCATGTGGTTCATTTTGTTGTTACATAATTATAAATATTTACTCATCCTTCACGTCATCGAGTGTTTCAAAAATACGTCATACAACATTCCAGCGTCTACTTGTTGTTAATATGCTATGGTAATAAATCGTTTTTGTTACCTATTAACTTTCAATTAAAGCAAAACATGAACAATTTGTCGTTTCTTCCTGTAAATGAGGGTACAAAACAACGTTTCAGTTCTCAGAAGTTTTAATGTGATGTATAACTCGGAAGTATATGATAAAAAAATTCATATTATGGGTAAATCAAATGAGCTTACTGGTAAATTCTGTAACTCGGAAGTATATGATAAAAAAATTCATATTATGGGTAAATCAACTGAGCTTACTGGTAAATTGTAACTATTGATGATTCACCTGAATGTTTTTCGAAAATTCTGCTTATAGACTGAATGAATTGATGAAAAATTTTACCGGCGACAAAAATGAACGTACTTAACTTTTCGTGCTAACCAAGTTATTTATGCTAAATACAAATATCTATGAAATTTAAATCTCTCCCCGATTGTTGAGTTTTTGTAAAAATCTTAACAGTTTTTCAAAGTGAGGCTCTGTTTTATATCCAGATACCTGATAACATTTAATAGTTGATGCTGCAATCAAGCTGATAATATTGCTGAAGTTTGCGTAAAACCACAATCAAGAGGCGAAAATGATTATTGGGTGATTAATGAAATTGAGCAATATTTCAGCTACAAGACGATAATACTTTAACAAATTCAAATCATTAAAAGAAGAAAGAAATAAATTTGGTAGGGGCGACCTGGGCAACGATTTCCGATTTTAGAGGGGAGAAATGGGTAGGGGCAGGAAATTAAGCCTCTTGATGTTGTTTTAAAAAAAGAAATATATTATGGATCTTTATACTGAACGAAGCGTGCCTTTTCCCCATATAGTTGGTCTACAATGGTTCACGGCAAGGCTTTCAGACTACCCCACAGGGACGGGACATTCCCTTACCTATCCATCTGGGGACGCAATTTTTTAGGCAGTGAAAACAAGATTCAGGTGTCGACGCAGGTTTGACACTAAAAGTATATGCGTAGCGAACATATGTAAAGATGTATATTACAGCTATATCTGAAATGTTATATGCTAAGAATTTCATAAATGCAAGAGCATTTACAGCTGGCCTACAACAGACAGAAAGTCTTACCCTATACTATGTGTAATGGTTTAAAACCTTACATTTTGCTTCCCTTGCAATTATTTTAACCTTTTTCACAACTCAAAGCTTCAAAACAAGTTAGGCTTACTTGTCTACATGTATCATAATGCAAAACTTGCATCCTAAGTACATTCCAATTTATTATATACTAGCTTGCATTAGATCCAACATTCTGATTAACTGCCACTGAATAAATATGACAAAACAGATTTGTATCCATCTCTATTTCATGTTATCGAGTCCAAACGTTCTAACTTCAAGATTGATGTGCATATACGTTGATATTATGTTAATAAAAGAACATATCAATATAAGGTTTGATATGTTTAAAAGTCTGCTGGGCAACAGTTTATCTCATCAAAAATTGATTGACAAGATAGAGATTTTTGCCTTGTAATTAGTTTGTCGGTAATACCAGGACTAGACAAAAAAATCATCAATTCAAAGTTTATGTAAGAAAAAAATAAGTCAGGTAGATGGGAAAACAGGAGAAACGAGTTTTGTTTGCCACTAGAAAAAGCAGACATGGGTAACGGACGACAAATTTTGCATGTTTTCTATCCAGAAGTACAGCAGGTGTCTTTATAGAGCAAGGAGCATGGCGTTTCTCCATAAATTGTCTCTTCAATGGTTCGCGGCCTGGTTTTTCCGTATTATGACATAATGAGACATTATATATTCAACTATACCGCCTTGGGACTCGCCCGATCAGCTCTGCAGACGGAGCAAGTGTAACCAATCCAGGTGCAGGGACCTAATCCAAGATACGAACAAATTATAATGATATACACTATTATGTTTGAGTGGAATAGATGAAATGAAAACAGAAAAAGGGAGAAAATATGTCAGACGACCACCGAAATTAGCTTGTTGTTAGAGCTTAGGTAGATCGAACCTTATAGAAATTCTCAGATTTTTCTTGTTTGAGATATTTTGTAGTCCTGATTTCAAATGTTCAAAAAATAAAATTCAAAAAAATGATATGTCCTCCTTACCTTTTCTGTTATCAGACTTTGAAACACTGGCCAAATTCGGTGTTTTTATTTTAGAATTATTTACAAATATTACACCATGAAATCTGACAATATGCTTATTGTTTAGTTTTCAAAGAAAAAATAATACTGAAAAGAGTTACTTTTAAGCTGCCAGTTGACTTATAGGTCATGGTATGATTAAGAAAAATGTAGTTAACTAAGTAAAAATTTGTTACATGAAAGTGAGCTAATCTGTGGGAAAGTGAATAAAATACATTGAAGATCTTA
This sequence comes from Modiolus philippinarum, assembly GCA_002080025.1. Taxonomy (NCBI): domain Eukaryota; kingdom Metazoa; phylum Mollusca; class Bivalvia; order Mytilida; family Modiolidae; genus Modiolus; species Modiolus philippinarum. Next base: position 120,377 of record MJUU01026874.1, on the reverse strand, counting down.
TGGTGGCTTTGAGTTGTTATTACTCCTCTTTGGGTCGTTGTCTCTTTGACACATTCCCCATTTCCCTTCTTTTTTTCTATTGTATGACATTTTATGTAAGTAATAACATCAAGATCAAAAGGTTGGGAGAAGAACTCCCAGCATGAAAATCTAGTCAATCTCACATTCCATTCGTATTTCACATCTATCTAAAATGAATTGAGAGGGTTGCACTTTTTTCTCATTCAGCGGCACCATATTTAGGAGGAAAAAGCATCACACCAGACGGATTGAAAAAAAAATATGTCCTTTTCATATTGGGTAGCCGTTGTGTTTAGTAGCATTTGTCACAACATCTTCAATAGGAACATTACATATATACATGATCAAAAAAAGGAGCTTCGCACCAATAAAAACTAAAGGGTAAAAGTAATCGCATTATGATTTGGTGAAAACTAAATGATATAATGTTTTTGATATATAACTGACACGCCATTAAATTATTAAATAGACACATGAATCCAAGATTGTAGAACAACAATAAAAGTGTTGTTTCATTTCTTGGTATTTCTTGGTTTCACCAAGTCTTTGTAGTTACTTTGTCTCATGCATTTGTAGTGACTTTGTCTCATGCATTTGCCCTTTATCCTTTCAGTGTTAACTCTATCAAATAGAAACTTAATGTCATGTTCATTTGCTCCATATCCTGTCTTTGTTTACTCTTTGAAACTGGTGCTGAATATGTCCAATTTGTTTATCCGGTCAGAGGATTGTTCCTTCCAAAACAAGAGAAGGTAAAGTCCAATGTCCGGGGGAGGGTAGTCACGGGAAGGAATTTTAAGTTTTGATATATATTTGAACAGTTTGTGGGCATTTAGATGATTAAAATGGCGCTTCACGACCAACCAAGTCGTTTCATAAAAGATATCACAACTGATATCCTTAAGCTCTTTAGATTGCTTGTGAATGTTTCCATAGTCTTCAAATTATTACAGGGCTATGATACTTGAATGGATGTTTTAGATTTCATTGGGATTTCTCTTTTATACCGATAGAAATCTTACTGCAGTTTCATAAAGTACACAAAACCTTCTTTGTACTTGGGACTTGACATTTCATTAATAGCATAGTTTGAACTTTGTTCAAGTTTCATTCCATTTGTTCACATGTCACACTGAAATATAATTGCAGTTGCCAATTTATGTAATACCAATCAGATCGGATGCTCTGTATACTCTATGGATTTTCTTAAAATCGAATAAACCAAATTATATCGCGGAAACTATTTTCCATGAAATAAAGTAATGAAAGATATCAGAAAACAATAAAATCGTAAATAGATGTCACTAAAAATTTGGTTCTGCACGAAATTAGTATTCCATGATAGTATATAACAATTGTGATGTTCACATGAAATCTAGAATGATTTACATTTCAATTTTAATTCTTTTCCCTTAAATTGTATTAATGGATTGTTTCATTAATATAAACTTTAATGTAAATGGTAAATGTTTATATCCAGTCATCTTTTTAAATTAAGTGAGTATGAGTGTACGTATCAGAAGTATTCCATGTTCTCGGGTTTTATCCATTTAAACAGGGTATTTTTTTTTTTTGCACATGTATCATATTTTCTTGGTCTTAAGTCACTTTAAAATGTATAAAATAGACAATGTATAAAATTTTATCAACTTTCAGTTATATTTTCATATATTTCAAGGCATATAAACAGCTAATGGAAATTGAAAGAAAACTCCAGAGAGAACTGTTTCCCTCCAAAATTTTGACGTCGTATATCTCAAAAATTCTTGCATGGATTTTCAATTTTTTTCTCATATTGCTCCTTTAGAAAAGCTCTTCAAAATAAAAGGCTAGCGTTTTAATTCTAATTACAAAATTTCTTACACCCGTACTCCCTTAAACTAGACTTGCCTTATCTTTCAATTCCTTCACATTGTAAAGTATATTACTATTT